>VWZT01016554.1:98971-144933 GCA_013397055.1 Pachycephala philippinensis | reverse complement strand
CTTCCTTCCTTCCTTCCTTCCTTCCTTCCTTCCTTCCTTCCTTCCTTCCTTTTCTTTCTTGGAAGTTTGAAGCTGATTATAAAGTACACCAATGCCCTAATAAAAAGCATCAGAATGCTAATAATTCTATGCTGATTGAACTGCCTGTCACTGAATTTGGCATTGGTGGAAAAGTCAGTGTGCTTAATTGTCAGATTTATGACACCTGAAATGGCAAAACTAATAGCAGTAAAAAGCTAAGAAGTAAACAAACTTGTTGATATTTTATACTCTTATTTCCTTTGTAGTCTCTGATTTAAAGATCAATAGCTATCAATCACACAAGCCAGACAATTCTTTAGGGAAAAATCAACACTGGGGGAAATTAATTCCTAATAAACATTTGTTAGATGTATTGAAAAAGCTCCTATATATGTTATGTAAGACATAGACTTTAATTTAGGTAGACCTTACAAATAACTGTTTCTCACATTTTTTGTTACTCTGTCAATAGATGGAAAAATTCAGCTGGGTCAAAACACTTTGTATGTTTGCATGCTTACATCTGTGTGAATATATGAATATATACCTACTCAGATATACAAAATTATTGGTAGGTTGAAATACTTATTTACAAAAAAGACAGTTTATGAAGGGGACTGTTATTTCAATTTTTGATTAGACTTTTTTTTCTTTTCCTCATTTGGAATTTATTTCTAGGTCTGCAGTCCTCCTTTTTTAAATTTTTTTTTATTGATTGAAAAAGTATCTTTATCTGTCTTTGGCTAGATTCCTCAGGCTAACTGTATATATCTCTCTATTGCAGTTAAATACAGAAAGCATTCTTTAAATGGTTGATGTGAGTCAAAACAAGTATGATATTGCTAATGATCACTGAATTCCTGATTAGTCTTTTTAATTTAGTCACTGTGGTTGAGTTTCAGCTTTATCTTACCCCTTAACTCACTGCACTTTCCACCTCCTGTCACCACCTTTCATTGGCAGAGGGGGAGATTTCCCTTCAGTTGTGTTCTCTGCAACCACAAAATGAGTTTTTCTGAATATTTCTCCCTCTTGGTCCACCCAGCAATTCCCAACAGGAAATTAGAGCAATGATTTTGCTGTCAAGAAATTGTCTTGCACCACCTATTTCCTGGTTTTAAAGAAGTGGCTTTCACACTGGTCAGATATTTGGGTGCACAATCTGGCGTGGATGAATTTGAACTCTAAGCATTTTAACAGATGAAGTTTAGTGAGGTCTCCAGCTAACACTAAAAAAGAAATATTCTCTTACAATAAGAGTCTAAATAATTCAAGCAACTTCTGACAGCTCTAGGGTGGGTCCAACAAGAAGACCTTTAGAAGTTGAATCTAAATTATAAGGCACTGAGCTAATTTGGGAGATGTCTGCATGCACTTTGACTAACCTTATGGATATTTTAATTTATCTGAGCTTTTGTTCTTTATCTGTGGAGACTGCGAGACTTTTGGGCAAGGGTGCTGTTACAAAGATATATAGATCCCTGCAGTGGGGACAATCAATTTCTAGGTCACCTTTTGAGGATGATTGTACTAGGAATAACAATTTTAATTCAATAAAATAGCAGAAATTAGTGGGGTAAGAGCCATGATATAGGAAGAAAGCCGTTCAGCTTCAGCTCTATGCAGGTTATTAATGACACAGGCCAAGAATTAACCAGCCTCACGCTCTCACAAATCAGCAGAGATAAGATACAATTTTCCTACAATAATTAACTAACCACTTGCCATTGTCATCTCCATATTCAAAAGCCCAAAGCACACAATATCTACTTTTGATTAAGCAGATACTCCTGTTTTGAATATAGAATAATAATTATATGGCATTTCCCTTTGTTATGAAAGACTGCTTGGGCAATCAAACATATTCTGAAAAGAATTAACCTGAAATTTTATTTCTAAAAATAAATAAAGTGTCTTGCAAAGGTTAAAACTCTTAGCTGGAATATTCTCTTCTTCATATAAATGTACTAAAGGATAAAGATAATAAACAGGAGCAGATAACATTTTCTGGCTGTTCCTTTAAGCAAAGTTTCTAGGAGCAGCATCAGGATAGTTTAAAAATTCAAATGGTGAATTTTAGGAGAAGGCTAAAATTGCCGTTACCCTAACCTCTCATATTTGAGTGTTTAAGAATGCAAAAATAAACTGGAAAGACTTTTTTTTTTGCAAATCACTGCCAAAAACATTATTTTAAACAATCTGGAATGGATTCAGGGTCATAACCTTAAGGCCTAAATATGGACATCTATTGCTGTTTGAGATGCCCTGGAATATCAGAGACATCTTCTTGGGAGTGGTAACTACATTGGACCTACAAGAGACAGAAGCCCTTTAGCAGAGTGAAATGTAGGTAGAAGAAATGCTCCATGGATTTTGCACACTACCATGTATCTGCATTTGGAAAACTGAAATTTTTATTTAGTATATCTGCAACAAAGATATCTTAAATCTCATTTACCCCATTTAGTGTCCTGCAACTCTGTTTCTTGTCACGAAAGAAAAAGACCACTTCTAAGGGTGGAGTTCCTCTGACCTATCATGGTAAGGTCTTTTTTAGTCTCAACCCTAGATGCCTTTACTACAAATATTTATATTGTATCTGTTCGATCATGCCCATGATATTTACAGCTGGTGTCTTTGTGTTGGGAAAGGTTCACAGAAGATCCTGAAAAATGACACAATGCATAATACAAGTCAGAAGGTTCTCATCCCAAGCAATCACTAAAGAGAGGCCAGAAAATTGCCAAAAAGCTATGATTCATCTGAGTTAACGGAGGCATCTGCAGGGAAAATATAAACAGATGAAGGAAATAAATCTAAACAACCCTTATGGTTGAGGCACTGTTGGTCAACACAGTCAAGGCAGTTGAGGATGCAATTTCTTCCATTCAAAAATCTGGGCTGTAAGTCATTATACCATGATTGTATCAATGCTTTTGAATCTATCAACATGAACTTTGTGGACCACGGATGAGGACCAGGGCGTCTGTGACACATCCAGATGTGTGCTGACACAGGCTGCTGTCAGGCCAGGTGAGGAGAGCAGCTCTGGTCCTCAGAGCCCCACAGTCGCGTTTGGAGTGAACACACTTTGTTAAACTGGTCTTTACCCATTTACTTCAGCAAAGCGCCCCTTAACTAGAACACAGGTTTTCTCTCCAAAGAAAACATAACTTCAGTTATCTACCTTGCTCTGTTTGATAGCTTTTATTAATTAGAAAGGGCAGGGACAATACAATGCGAATGTTTCTCCTGACACAACAAAATATGTGGTGTATTACACAGGGATCAGTGAAGGCACAATTATATCTCTACTGAACAAGTCTTACTGTTCTTCAACTTCCATTGTTTTCTTTTGCAAAATGAAATGTGCTTCTCCATTATTAATAATATTTATTCATGGTTACTGTTACAAATCTCCTCCTTTTCATTTAAAATGAAAGCTCTCATAAAAAATACAGAATGTTACATAGTCAAAAGTGGTAGAAGTTTTCTTTCTAAATTAACAGAAGAAATTATTAATTAATTTATTTATCTGCTAAGAAAAAAGATCTTAGCAATTTCAGGTTTAAACAGCAAAAACGTAAACATTTTCTTCTCTTGTCATTGCTCTGAAAATCTTTATGTGCAAAAGGAATTTTTGCAAGGGTATAAAATTTTTATTCCAAATTAACATACTGCCATTCTGTCAGAGTTTCTTGAGTATTTTGTTCCTGGGTATGATATGGGGATTTTTCAGAGAAAGAATAGCACATTGTTTACCACTGCTTGAGAAGGAAATATTTTGACAATTAACCTGATGAACTTGATTTTAATTTCATTTAATATTTTGTCTATGTTGTAAAAATATTTTTCTTTAAAGGCATAAATTCACAGATTTTGATTATTTGATTGTGTAAGTAGTAGGGTACATGTGAAATACCCTAAAGTGATGCCATGAAAAATACCATGTAGGGCATATCAAAATTCTAAGTAAGGGTCTTCGCATTGAAATTCAGAGATGAAATTCTAAGCTTTCTGAAGTTT
Organism: Pachycephala philippinensis; assembly: GCA_013397055.1. Taxonomy (NCBI): domain Eukaryota; kingdom Metazoa; phylum Chordata; class Aves; order Passeriformes; genus Pachycephala; species Pachycephala philippinensis. Next base: position 140,886 of record VWZT01016554.1, on the reverse strand, counting down.
GAGTTCTATCTGTTCTACTCACCTGACCCAGCTGTAAATGGATACCTTATCTGTCAGGCTGAGCAGCCAGAGAATGTCACATTGCTCCTCTGAGTGCCACTGGCCACCAGAATTGACGTGCCATTCTCAAACTTGCCAATGTACAGCCCAAGTCAGAATGGAAATGTGAGTTTATGAAAGGATTTTTTTGGTTGTTGTTCAACAACATGCGTGTACCAGAGCCATTGAATTCTCTTGGGGGTAAATAGCATTTTCTCTTGGAGAAGATGATATTATCAAAACTTTTTGATTTAATCCATAAGGCTATTAATTGTAAAACAGTTTCAAGATATGTGGTTAAATATCTGTGCTGAACAATGTATTACAAACTGTCACTGTGACTCAAGTCGTAATGAAACTAAAATAGTCAATATCTTTTCATTAGGCTGGTCCAGAAGACAAATCTTCAAACCACCAGGTATTCCCCAGAGCCCCAGAAGAACATGGCAATCAAAAGACACATCCTGTCAGCAGTATCAAATGCCCAACATTTGATCAGTTTGTCACTTGACTTTGTGTTTTAGCAAAATTCAGTCAACCCGCTGTAACTACAAACAAAGCCTGTACAGACAACTTCAGTAAGATTTTTATTTCAGACAGATTGAACTGGCAGAGGTTGCAGACACTTGATACAGCAATGGCAAATACACTGTGGTCACAACAAATGGTTACCCTGGTGCTGTCATCCGCTTGATGTCCTGACAGGTACCTCTTTAACACAGGACTTCTGAAGAAAACAACACAGTGACTACCTGTGTCCTTTCCAAACTTGTCAGAAAAGTGAATTCTTACAAAAGAGGTTCATGAGATTTTATCTTCTATTTTATCTATTTTATTAAACCAGATTTTGTATTCCTTTCTTTCAGATATGTATGCAGATCCGGTGTCATCATGAGTAGCATTGGGAGTCACCTCTGAAAGCAGAAGTGAACACTTGAATTTTCCTGTGAATTGTCAGCACTTCCCACTCCCACTGAAATGCCCATCACACGTGATAGGAAAAAACACATTGTGATATTTCATTTTATGTAACACTTGGCAAATTCTTCGTGCCATAGATTAGTTACACCCAATTAACAAAAACAGTAATCCATATGCCAAACACTTCAATCTGAAATATGTTCAGTATTTGGGGTGAAAAACTGCTACAGAAATCAACTGAGCTTTCAAAAGGCACACCCTCAAAATAGTCTTTAATTTTGGGAAGGGCCTCTTAGGTTCCTTTATGTAAAGCACCCCAAATATTTACCTACTTGGAATCACTGGTCACCTCTGAAAACTACACTCAGATCCAAACTCCCTCCCAGACCCATTCTTTGTGTCCATGTATTGATAAATACAATGAGCAGAAAACCAAGAAAGAAAACAAAGTTACTACAATGATGTTTACAGATGTCTGCTTCAAGACAAATGTGTTCACGCATCAAATGCAAGCAGAAACAGGTGAAATATTTATGAGTATATATGATACTAATCATAGAGGAATTCCTCTACAAACAGATTTTTCTATTCCTCTTAAATGTCTTTCAAATATTTTTTTGTGAAAGAAGAGTACTTTCTGGATCATTTATAGACTGAATAAAAATATTTAACTTTCAAGAACATAATTAGTGTATTGATGGGTGTCTGTTGAACATGAAAAATAATAGTGTTGAAAATTTTAGGTATGTCAAAAGCATATTTTCTTTTGCCTTTCTTCTGATATATTTTTAAAAAAAATTCCTAGAAAAATGGAAAATTAAAAAGTGCTTTTGTGCTTAAGTTACCCATATAGAATGTTGCAGAAACAAGGTTTTGTCCTTGAATCACATTATGCAGTTCAGGCATTCAAACATCAATCTCTCATAACTCATAAACATGCCATGAAAGCAAATAGAGACTCTTCCATCTTTCTGCTTGGAAGTCACCAAAGAACCTCTGACCCACAAAAATTCCATCAAAAAGAACCTCTGACTCACAGAAATTCCATCAAGAGGATCCATCTGTTAGTTATATGCGAGAAATGTTTATTTCATTAAAATAAAAGTTTAAAAATATTAATTTATAGTTCCAGTACTGGTATAAGCTACTGTATTTTTAACCTGGAAGATGCATGCTTTGTTTCCACCATTTCACCTGTAAGGGTACAAATCCCAAATCTATTATATGATACTTTACACAGAAAATCCAGAAATATTAGTGGCTATTTCCTGGAAAAGACAAAAACCCCACAGGACTCAGGACCCTTTATCCAAATTCATATAGAGCTGGTTACAGTTCTTCAGGCTTTGGAGAGTGCTTTGAGAATGAAGGTAGAGACAGAGCATGACTTCCTCTGCACCCTGGACTCTAACCAGGAAGCACCAGGAGAGACATCCCACTGTCCTCCCATTAAGGGATGAAGGGATGACACCACACACCAAATGGAGAGATCACCATTGCTAAGGTGATATTTCCTGTGAGCGGTGTGAAAGAGACAGATAACACACCAGTGGCTACCACAGGCATTTTCAAAACAGATCCATGGGCATTGTGTTTCTTTAGGAAAGGCCTCAAAATGGGTACCAGGCAAATCTAGCCACCAAATATGTTGAGGGATCCCTGTGGTACTAACTAGGAGAGGATCTGTGATGGCAGATTTCTTAGAGGGATTTACCTGCAAAGTGCTCAGCTGTGGGTGGTCCTCACGAACTGTGCAGGCTCCACCTGTCCTGTCCATTCTCTCAGCGAAGATACTCAGAGGGATAACAATCCTTCTGTGGAAGATCCTTCTTAGAACAGCCTGAAATAGTTTGTCACAATAGCAAACAAATTTGTATGTCTTTTCAAGCCAAGCAAAAGCACAGCTTGTTACCTTCATTTTCTTTACCATCCATCAGGTCAGGGTTCCCAGACCTCCCAAAGGAATGGCAGTAGGTCTGCATCCCATCTTGTTAACTGGTTGTTACTCATTAATCCAAAGCCCATCAAAAGCTGTGAGAGTCTTTCCTTTGGTTTCCTTTAGCTCTGGAATGTTTTTAATGTTTATTCTTGCAGTGCTGTGTATTCACACTGCTGCTTATTTCCCTGTCTCCTGTCCCTGACCACTGTTCTACTAGAAAACCTACAAAGAGGGAAATGAGCCCTTCCATAGCAGTAAACAACTCAGACCAACAAACCTGGCATATCTCTGTCTCTTCAGGCACGTTTATAAAATGTAGACTTTATTGAGATTACTCATGCAACTTCAAGGAAGAACAAGATACGTAAACGAGTAACAGCCAATTTGTATTTTGAATATAAAAGGCAATTTTTGTTATACAGACTTTGAAATGTGAATTATACATTCTGAGATGAGTTAAACTATCATCTCTGTGAAGAGAAGATTTATATTTGTCCCTAATAACATACAGTTAGTGATTGATTGGCATAAGTACTTAATTTCTCTTTAGTTTTCATTTTTGTACACCTTTGATTCCTATAATTCTGCCCTAATTCAAACCGTGGCTAGAAATACAGACAGGTAGAAGCAAAAACAAAGCTCGTTTTGCATCTAGCTTTGGAAATAAATGTTAATAATGCCAATTTAAACTGCTACAGTTACTGGTTAGCATTTAAGTGACAACACAAAGACTGGCTTACAATGTGAAAGAATCTATATGAAAAATGACACGTCTTTTTAGCAACTCATCACACACCAGTAAATCCCCTTTCAGACCATGAAAAACCCACACTGTTACACACTTGCAGACATAAAGTCCTTTTATATATTTTTGTTACTTTGATTTTTAATATTTTGTGGGAGGAGAAACTCAAATCTTAATCAATTGTCTTTTCCCCCTCAGATCATTTTCCCAAAAGCTGCCAATAATTCCTTAGTTTTAAGCCCTGTCAACCTTAATTCCTAATTACCTCTCAGAAATGTTTTATTCGTAATAGACTATTTCAGGACTTACATTCCTACAATTGATTATAATAAAAGCACATCAGAACTAATATTAAAAATAGAAGAAAATGAGCTAAAATGAGTACTAATGAAGTACTCATTTTAGTACATGAAGACTTTTTTGTGTAGCCTGTACCCTGCACAAAGGGTCTCATTTTTTTTATGGACCTACACACTACTGTAATGTAAACAACCAGTATTATCCATTTAAAAAATGTGTATTTCCATCATTACTGGGTTTGCGAGAAAAACATTTTTGAAATGAAAAACCAACCTATCATCTCCAAACCCCTGTTTTTCAAAGAATCAAATACCCTGTTATTAGAAGCAATTTTTGCAGGTGTTGAGACAACACAGTGACAGAAAACAAAAGGTAATAGGTATTCTTTCTAAATCAATATTAGACAATTGTTTCAGTACAGTGTCCCACAGCCTTCAGGGGAAAAAAAAAATCACCTGTTTTGAGCTGCCAAAATAATAAATTGAAGCAGGAGGTCTGACCAGCAAGCACAGAGCTGTTAGTAGGGGGTGACAGTAGCACTTTAACACAGACATTGATTCAAATGATAGCTTTGACTTGGAACCACAGATTGCACCCTAATAATTTATCCCAGACAGGGCATGAAATGCTGCAATGGCCCTTGATGGTCTACAAGGAGGTAGTGCAGCATCTTTAAAAACTGCTGATCAAAAGTACCATTTTCATGGATTTATATTGCCATGCATAAAGACAAAGATGGCAATCAGAGCAAAGTGATGAGAAATGAAGAGGTGAAACAGGAGTTTATAAGTGCAAATATAACTCTGGTCCTTTCTTGTAAAAAATAAATTGCAACAGCTCTATACTGGATATCTAATTATCATGCAATTTCAGTTTCTGTTGGTCCTCAGCATTTCCTCGAAAAACAATTAGATATCCATTATAGAGCTGTTACAATGTTCCCATGTTTTTTTTTTCATGCACAGGAAAGGCAGAAAGATTCTCCAGCCCACACTGAAATATTTCTTTTACCAGTGCACAGTTCTAGAAGATATTATTCTCTATCCAGATTTCTTAAAATAATAGAAATTGACTGGGATCAATTATACCTGGTTTAAATAATGCATAAAGATGCAAATATGGCTTACTTTAAGAATAAGCAGGGCCTTGGTAACTTTTGAAATACTGATTAATTCATGTGGGAAATAACATGATGGACAATTCAAACTTTCTGAGCTACAAAACAAAAAGAGTTTTTGATGTGAGAGGTGTGGGTGCAATGCAGCAGCCTGGAACTGGAGCACAGGCATTTAAACACTGACTGGGATTTACCAAAGTTCCAAGATAGGCAATCTAGAAAGGCAACTCTAGCATCTGCCTATAAAGACAATTTAGATCCTCAGCCCACTCACCAGGAGCAGAGGAAGTTTGTACACCAAAAATTATATTCAAATGAGTGAGAAGGCCAAAATCATCAGGATAATTCACACATTTGTTTATTTACTGATTCCTAAATTTATTTCAAGTGCATTTACCTGGTTGTGCCTTTGATAAAGTGCCTTTTAAAGAGATAGTTTTGCAACACAATACCATTTGGATTACAAGCTCTTCCAAATTGCTATTCATCTTACAATGAACCAATGAGTCATTGGTTTACTGCTATAACTAGACCAAATAACAGGTTTCCTGTGTTTTGCAGGATAAGAACTGAAGTATTCCTCTTTATCAGGTGCTGATCCCTGATAAACAATAAATGGGACCATCTCTTTGAAGTAAATTACTTAGTCTCTTGAAAGACATATAGAATTCTGCATCCTGGAAATGTATGGGACACCTGTAAAATACCTAAAACCTAAAATACCTTTTTCCTGGTATGAATTCAATAGAGTCAACTTGGATGTTAACTTCAATGAGACTTTTTTAAAACTCCAAAGCTCCAAATATATAACTTCATTTAAATACCTCTATCTGATGTGCTAATTAATTAGGAAGATTTTAATTTCTGAAAGCAGCATGATTAACAACAATGAACATATTGTTAAAGGCAAAAAAAACCCCAAAAAACAACTGAGAAAAAGATTAAAGATGATGAGAATGTAGGTGCCCAGAGACCAAAATAAAATTTAAAAGGAGTTCAGGTCTTTGTTTCTTAAGCATTAGCCCCATGGAAATCACTTTGGACTCTTTTTTTCTCTTTTTTTTTTCTTTCACATTATGACCCTGCTTTTGCTAGACATTTAAACACATTGTCTAATTTAAATGGGTGTATAATCTCACAGAAATTAATAAGATTCTTGGGTTTTTTTATTCATTTATTTTCCACTAGGGTGGCAAAGTCTTAGAGAGTTTTTATTCCTTACCTTCTTCCCCTGAGTAACTGTAACACTTCAGTTCTCTTTGGTATGAATCGTTCTTCAGAATTTATTTTTGGTTAGGGAGTTGATACAGATACCCAGTAGTAAGTAGCTCCATAACTTCTGAGAAACCTGGAATACCCCACCTGGCCTTTGGGTACTAATTCATAGAGGAATAGGATCATAGAATTGATGCCTAAAAAGGCCAACCTAAAAGCAGAGACTGGACAGGAGTAAGGGAATAAAGGTGGATATTTATTAGAAAGGCCTTCAGAGGTACACCCTGGGCAGGCCAAAGGCTGCACCCAAGATGGACCCCGAGTCACGAGTTCTTCACACTTTTATAGGTTTGGTGCATTTTCATATCAGCATAAATTCTCCAATTAAACTTTAGCTAATGGTGTAATTTCCCCTCAGCTTGGCCCCCTTCTCAAGATGCTGGGTTACACATTTTGGGCCTAGGCCGGGCTGGGTGTCCTTGGAGAGCAGCCTGGAGAGGCTTTGTTCTGTCTGTCTCAGCATGAGAGAGCAGCAGCTCACAGGCTACAGGACACTGCAGAGTTACACACTGGGAATACAGAATTTGAAAAATATAAAAGTTAAATCCTAAGGCATCAGAACCATTAAGGCCAGAAAAAGACCTCCAAGATCAAGTCCAACCTTTAACTAAACACTACTTTGTCAACTAAACCACAGCACTGAGTGTACACAAGTCCATGAACATTTATCCCTCTCAAAATTCCTATTTGGAAGTTTAAATATATAAGCAAAATGAATTTAGGATTTCAAAATGTAAGAAATCTGCCAGTTTGGACAACTGCAACATTAGAGCTGTTCTACAATATAGAAAAAAAAACAAAGCTCCTACAAAGTCTGGAAGAAAGAGCTAAGCTTCATAAGAGTTTTTATATTTTCAAGAGTGGGTAAATAAAAGTTCACTGAGAACTTAGACTTTGTTTGACAGGGCATTTCTGCATACGGGAAATTTTCTTTTGAGTTCTTGATCTATTAGAAAGGCTTATTAAATACCAAAGCACCAAAGCAGTCAATCACAAGGCAGATATTATTAGGAAACCACAGGTTATAGAAATAATTGATAGTCCATCACAAGTGTCCTGATGTTACTATTGATGCATTTGGCAACTGTAGGTGCCTTTAATTTTCTCTCTCTTTTATTTTTCCACTGCATTTAAAACAGGTTTTCAGCTTGTAAAAATTTTACATATTAGCTAAAAAAAGAATTAAAAAATAAAGCAAGTAAAATTGTAGGGAAAAAACCACCTAACTATGTGTTGTTTCTATTACCAATTTAAATGTAAACCTAATAAAATACAAACAGCTCTTTCTTTTCAGGCAATTCATTTTAAAGAGAATCCTGGGTTCTTTACTATTCCCTAAGATTATTCTTGATGCTCTTCCCTTATCTTCTTCACTGAATTCTTGCAAATTATTTTGCTCGAGTTTTTACTTCTGTCTGTGAATATGTCTAGCTTCCTTTGCTTAGTTGCAGCTAATTAATTTTCCTGCTTCCATTTCTCTTGTTCTTCTTGTAGGTTTGTACTCAGACACATCCTGTGAGCTCTGGAATCATCTCCATCCTTGTAGCGTTGTCATAGATACACACAGAACCATTTATTGTTGGAGAAAAGTAGAGAAATAGTTGCCCAGTTTTCTGCTCTTTCCTGTTTATCTTTTAATTCAGACTGGTGCCATCGGTCATCAATGGCTCACTCGTCACCTCTGCTAATGAGGGGAACATCTGTGCAGCTGGCAGATGTGGCCCAAACGAGACAGAGCTTGTTATATCCCTGCTCAGAGACCAGCCAGAGAGCCAGGGTGGATCTGTCTCTTTGAAAGGGCAGAGGGACAGTCACTCCCTTTATAACTGGTCTCGAAACCTGAAGATACTGAGTCTTAAGTTTTGAAACCTTTGTATTTTTCATTATCTACAGAGGGAGGGCAGAAACCAGAGACCTGGAGCTCTGCCAGTCTTTGTTTTCTCTGTTGGAACCAGAGAATCCTGCAGAAAGGACTTCAAAGTTCTTTTTTTTTTCAAAACCAACAACAGCTTAGTGGTCAAAACATTTCTCTTCTACTCTAGCTGGAGTTGCCCCAGGTCCTAATCTCAGCTGCAAAAGCAGGATCTATTTTACTGATGCCTGTTACAAGTTTGTTTTGTCCATTTAGCCTGTATATTGCTTAGAGTGAGAGAGAACACATTTTGGAATTGCTGTTGTTGTATTAATATATTGTTGCTGTAGTATTAGTTGTTGTTATTGTTGGTATTATTATTATTGTTATTATTACTACTATTTTGTTTCTCTATAGGATTTAGTACAGTCTTGCCATGACATAAGTTAAAGCCTTAGAAATTTGGGTTAACATTGGCAAAGATCCTTTACATCACTGTACAAATGAGTATTGAATTTTATTTACGGACAAACCTCCAACAACTCCTCAATTACTGCAAATGGTAACACATCATGGCTGAATCAGAGAAGCAAAAATTCCCTTTGGTGCTCTGTAAAAAGGAAAAAAAAATGCTAAAAAACTGTATGATAGTTAAGTCCAGATTCATTGGACATAAAATTTTAACATTGACTTCCATTATAGGGCAAGTTTTACTCTTTATTGCTAAAAGTAATTTAATCTTATTTGAAGAGTGTCTTCATAATGAGAGAAGGGTAAAAAGATTTCTGCTTAATGGCAGACAGTGATTTCCTCTCAGATAAATTTCTAGCTTCCTTTGATCCAGCCAATCTTAGGATATTCTTATATTAAAAAGCATTAACTTTCATAAATTTCTGTGCAACACGTTCCAGTTTTAAGCTTTGTCCCATGCAAAGCCTGCAGCTTAAACAGTCTGTCAGAAAAGTCTCAAGCTGCCAGAAACTCAGTAACTGCACTAAGGAAACAAGATTTTAATTTGTTTTTAAACTCCTGAAGGACTGCCTTTCATGTGCATTTGGAATAACTAAATTCTGTTTCTCTGTAAGCTGGGATTGACTGGAGTCTTTAGATAAAAGTGTTTTGCCCAACTTCTGAGGTAAGGATTCTGTATCAACGGAATGCCATCCTCCAGGAAGAGTTGCTGTAGAAAAGGTTCTCACTATGGAGCCTCTCTACAGCATCTATATATAGTTATAAAAGCTTGCTGCAAATGAATAGTGCCATAGAAATGTGAAATATAAATAATCATCATAATTAACGGGCTGTGCTCTTGCTGCAGCTCTCAGTTTAAAAGCTTATCTCAGTTTGGGTATTTCTCTATCCCACATTTTCCTCTGTCATTCCTTAAGTGCTCTGGTAAAGTTGAGTTTGACTGTTCAGGATTGAGACCAAATATATTTAAAAGGAAAAGATCAAAACATTTTGATTAAATCCATTATGAAATTTAAAAAAAAAGAAATGACATTTGCTTTGTGTGAACTGTTCCTTAGCCATTTTCAAAAACCCTTTCTACGTAGAGTTCAGAACTTTTTCCCCACTTTTATAGATAGGGAAACTGAGGTAGACTGAAGGGAGTATCTGCAGTTTTCCAGAGGCAGTACAAATTTGGAAACAAAGTACAAAGAGGGTCCAGTTTTCAGAGCTTTTAGAATTTGTAGCAGTTATTAAACTCGATAGGAGCCTTTGAATATTATGGACACCTTGACTTCATGTTCTTTCAAACCTGCTTGTCTGCCTGAGTATGGATGAGAGCAGCCATGAGCAGTTTAATTCTACTGAGCTGGAATTCATGGCATTGATGCTGCATTCAGCCCCAGCACTTGAACCTACACTCATCACACCAATCTGCACCCATGTGCTCAGAGGCACCCACACTTACAGTTCAGTACTCAGAAAACACAATTTCACCTTATATACCAACCAGTCTAATATACTAGAGAAGGCAATGTGAAATGTTGTCATGTTTCCTTAAATCCATCTGGGAGTATGACCAGTGACCCACGAATATGCAAAAAAATAAAGTCTACTCTTCAGTTCCACTTTGTTTTTTTGGCATAAGTACTCGATCTTCCTCATTGTAAATTCCATCTCTACGGAAGAGAAAAAAAAAGGGCTTTAAGCCCAACCTGTTAGTCTTGCTTAATGCCAACTAAATTTACCTCCCTCAATTTATTTCATTTTTTTTTTGCACTGCTCTGCCCAAAACGACTCTCCCTTTGCCATTGATTACTATAGCAACCCGAGAAACCAGGAAGAATATTTCCATATTTGCATTCACGAAGAGGAATAACTGGGCTGTTGTTTGAGCCAGGTTCTCCCCAAAACAGACGTGTACTAGGGTCTGAGAGCACAGGATGACTAGCAGAAAACCCCTGTGAATTGACAGGGATTTGAACTGGACCTTTGGAATTATAAACACTTAGGAATTATAAAACTCCTGTTGGAGTATTTCATGTGCTGAATTAACCAAGACCCAGAAAGCTTTTTAGCTGATAATGAGTGTAAAGCTCATGAGATGGTGGAAGAGGAGGCAGAGGCAGCCCTGGAAAGTATCAAAGGGCTGGATGCAGCAGGCCAGTGGTTACTGACAACATTCCCAAACATACAGTATTTGGAAGATGTAGATAGAAAGCTGGAACTGAAAAGATCCACTTTTTGTAGCTCAGTAACTTGCCTGTCATGCTTTAATTCTTAAAAATATTCTCACGTCTGGTGACTTGCTTATTTCTTTCCTGTTTTCTTCTGTGTTAGATTTTAGACTTCGAATACTTGGTACAAAAAAACCCCCACTTTGTTTTCTTGCATTTCAAACACATTGTATAAAATTAACATCCGTATCTGCATGCAAGAACAAGGAAAATATTTTCCAAGAAATTTTCACTCTAAAGAAGGAGAAAATCAAGGAAGTATTGATGATACAACATGGAAACTTGAAAAAAAAATCTAAACTACTTCTGTCTACTTTTAAATGTTCATTTAGAAGGTGTTACCACAGTGAAACTATGCTAGGAGGCACTCTTCTGTCAATTTAGAGGAAGGTTCAGAAAGGAAAAGATGACCTTGTAGCCTACAACGTCTGAATTGAAACAATAAAAAAGTAAATAGTACAAACTATAAGGTTGTGATATTAGGAGTAATAAGAACTTCTGGTAGTGGCTGGGAACTCAGCATACAGTTAATGTGACGAAGACCTGGATGAACCTGTAAATCACAGGATGACTGTGAGTCCGTAGGGTAACATATCCATGGAAAAGGCTGATGGGATCCCAGGTTGGCTCAGAAAAAACAGGGCCAGTGGAGATCAAAAATCATATTTATCAAGCAGCTGTGGTAAAACCTTGACAGAAGCAGTGGATACATTTCAGAAAATATGACCTAGAAATAGAATAAATAAATATATGCCTCATGGAAAACTAAAGAAATTAAAACTTCAATAACATTTTAAAAAATAAGGCCAGAATTGATTCTCATCCCAACAATGTAGACATTGGGATTGAGCAGGAATCACTGACAAGAAATAAAAATTGCAATATGATGAAGGCTGGCATAGGAAGTAGACCATAACATTGGCTCAGAATAAAAATAATGGGAATTTCCGGCTGTTGGAGTACTGAGGTTCTGAAACAAATTTAAAATAGGAGGGAGCGAGTAAAAAATGTTTTGTGATGTATTAATCCTCTGTCAAATGTAATAAGATATTTGACTACCACTGAATTCAGTGACTGTTAAGAAGTCATACACATTCAAGAGTTGTATCCATTTCTGGAAAGGATGGGTCCACTGCTTGCCTATGAAAGAAGGAGCTGAGGTTCCATGCAACTCTCATACAGGGAGCTTGGGCAATTACTTTGTCTGATTGGCTGGATCAAATATATCACTGTATGCATGGTGTCAAAGCTTGTCACAAGATTCTGCAACTCTGAGATTTCTGACCCTTTCTGAGTCCCTGAGATTTCTTCTCCCACTCCTTCAGTCCACTCGAGTAAGTACTTCTGTTTCCACACCCATCTGTACAGAGATGATGTTGTCATTTTCTCTCTGGAGATAATAGAGATTAAAAATGAAAATCAAACAGGCAAACAAAGCCGGATTTTCTGAACCAAATTGCTGCTTTGGACACAGATTAGGTCAGTGATAACGGACTTGTAAATACAATAACAAGCAGTGAGCTTCATTATCGGAATGAGAAAGGGGAAGAACATGTTGTTCTTTCAATGTTTCTATGTCTCTGAATATGAAATAGAGAACTCTTAAGGGCCTTCTTCAGCAAAAATCAAGTGTCTTCTTGGGAAATGAGAATCAGTCAGATGAGCTACTTTTCACTTAACGTCTATGCTTTTTTTCTTGATGCTTGCTGAGACAAGGTAGAATTTTGAGTTGCTGGGGAGAGGAGCTCTATCCCAATTGCTTACTGGCTCTTCACCTGGCAGTGTTGATCAGTCCCTTTTCTGAGAGCAAGAGGGTCTGTTCAGGCTGGTCCCAGCCACGTACAAACAGAATACATGATTCTTTCTTATTCAGGCTGCCGAGGACAGAGGTCACCTGCAACCATTTACTGTCCCATTCCAAGCTCTTTATTTCTGTGTCCCAGCAGTTACAGAAATCTCAGGTATTCCAGTCCTGTTGACTAAAAATAGCATGAGGATTGAAATTAATAGATAGATATAGATAGTTATAGATATAGATACATTTCTAGATATATCAAGATAAAGGTATATTGGTATATCAGTATGTAGGCATACATGATATATCACACTAAAGTTAGAAGTTTCAGAGTCCCATCATGATGAGACCTGACAGGCAAAAAGATGACCTCAGAGTGGTGTGGTTATGCCATAAAAAAAAGAGAAAACCACAAAGAAAAGCAATTTATCCAGGTCCCAGACTTAATGAGGGACTGACTGAGAATAACACCTCTATTTCTACAATTCTTGTTTTTATTCTAGGTAGCTGGTCCTCTTCCTTTATTTTTTTTTTCTTTTTTTTGAACCCCGCATCAGAGCAAGAAACAAACAATTAAATCTACATTTCAGATTTACAGAAGGAAAACAGGTATTCTGAATAAATATAATTTAACTGCTTTTTTTTTCACTAGCTCTTATGGCTCATGCTGAAGACTCACATTACCACTTTTTGTGTCATAGTGTATATTAAATGCAGGAAATCAGTCTGAGATGTATTATTGGTTTAGGAGAATCCATGTACAACTGCTTTTTAAAAATTACAACATACTTCAAACTGTAATATCTGTGCCTCTTTATAAAAATAGGGGTTATAATCTAGCCATTAAAATTCTCTAACCAACTGCTTCCAGCTATTCACATGTGTGAAACATTGCACAGCTTCCAATTTTTTTTTTTTTTTTTAAATAAATTTGCCACTTTCAGGCTCCTACAGAGAGTAATTTCCTTGGAAAGTGTCTTCATCTAAATAATATTTAAGTATGCCACAAAGAATATCAACAAAGACAAATTGTACCACATCTCAACATAATCAAATGCTTATTTATTAAAATCTGTTGAAAACCTGATCAAGATGGAATGAGCTGAAGTTCTCTCAAAGCAAACTAGAAGAGAAAAGTGAGGGGAAGCTCTGGGATGACATGAGTTTTAAAATGTAACAGGGCTGATCTGCACTTTACAGCCACACACAATAATCTGTAAAAACAGAATTGGACAAAAGGCTGTTGAGAACATAGGATGATTTGTAGCACTTATGGTTGTGTAAAGGATCACCAATAAGAAGATTACTTCAAAGTATTTTTAATATCTTCAAAAAACTGGCCTGACACCTGGTGTCCAGGGTGGCTGTAGCTCCAGTCTTTGTGGTGTGTAACACCCTGATCTTATCCAGGTGTTTTCCAGAAAGTGTTACATTATTTTATATATGAGACTATATTACATTATCCCCAGACAGGATTTGGGTGCTGTACATCATAAAAAGATGAACCTGATGAGTTTGAAATTTAAATACATTGAAATTCTCAGTACTCTGTACAGAAAGGTTGGCAAAATTCCTACCTATTTTGATAGACTTGGGAACATTGTTGTTATTGCTATTTCTGAGTTAAGAACATCACAGGAAAAGAAATTCAGAGGCAAATGAATTATCAGACATATGGACAAAATTAATTTGAAACAAACTGTGGGCTTTACATAAAGTTCACTCAAAATGCCAATAGGATTCCAGTTTCACCTTGGAATGACACTTTCAGAGCTGTTACAGCCAACCTAACTGCTGTGTTAATCACACTGATTTTCTCCTGCACTTTATCTCAAACAGTGATATGTGAATGACTGATGCCCATAAAACAATAGAAGGAAACCCATGAAGTGACTGCAGGAATATATTTCAGATAAAAATAAAGTATATTCTGCCCCCACCAAGCACATGAATTGAATCAAAATGACAGGAAAATTAAGAACAGGAAAGATATAATCTTTCAGCAATTGTGAACAGCTTTTTTTTTTTTTTTAGTTCTGGTTTACTGAATGCTGCAGTGGTAACAACTTTATGAAATTATTTATAGGTTTTAGAAAATATACAAGTCCACTTTATCAATTATTCAGTCATCAAGATTAGGCATGTACCTGTAACTGGACTGGGTTCACTAAGAAACGATCACTGAGTAAGGCCAAATACCACTACACCAACTTTACTCCACTCTTCCAACATCTGGAAGGAGCCCAGTGGATTGTAAAGGGCTCAGAATTTCTGTTTGGATTCAGCGTTGCAAATTCTCCTCTCTCTGGAAGAAAGTATCTCTCTACAGCATCTGTTTCTAGGCATTACTTAAAAGAAAAATAAAATAAATTTTAGATTGTTAAGGAAAAATACAAGGTTTAATCCCTGTCTGCATCTCACTTTAACATGCTGCAGAGGGGTATGATGGACTATTAATAATTTGAGGTACAATTTGTGATGTTATCTCCCCTAAATTTTTGTTTCTTTTTTCTTCTCCATCTTATGTAAATCCACTTTGCCACAGATGCACTCACGTAACATTCATCTGGGTTATGTGCTGTAAATTCAATATTTACTCTGTATTGCAAAAAAATATTTCTTTCCAAATTAAACCTGCTGCAAAGACTATCTTGTGCAGGAAAAATAAGAGTCTCTAAGTGTTACACATCCATCAGCGTAATTTCTAAAGTGGACAATTAATTAAACCTGCCTTCATTTATTAAAAATCAAACAAACAAATAAATTTACAAAAAACCCATCCAAACCCAGAAATTATTCATAACAAACCTGTGAACTCCTGTTTTGAACCTGTCATTAACAATTCTTTCCCAGATTAAGACATTTGTAAATTGGTTTCTAGTATTTCTTCCAGCACTATTTTTTTTTTTTTTTCATGTGAAATATTTGAAAGCTAGGATAATTCTGGGGGAAATGTAGGGTATTAAAGCTTGGAATATATAACATTCTTTCCCAGTTCTGGCAAAGGATGGTTGCATAACCTGCATAAAGTCACTTGATTCCTCTATCCACCAGTTGCAGGTGTCTGACTACCACTCATTTCAGTTACAGCTATGCAGTCACATAAACTTCAGGTTTTCTACATAATTTATTTAATTTGTCATAAGTTTTACAATATTTTTTTTCTAGCTGTGAATGTCTGAATGAGAACCTGGAGGACAGAGACTGTCTTAGATTCTCTGTTTGCACTAATCCTACTGTAATGGGCTTTCTAGTGGAAAGAGACTTCTAGGGATGCATTTGTAGGAATGATAAATACCAATAATTTAAAGAACTTAATGAAACTATCTATTTCAATGACACATTGCCATGTTAAAGAGAGAAGTTAAGCTGGGGAAACATTTACAAATCAGGACATTAAATGCAGTGTTGAGCTTTCCGTAATGTAATACTGTGTAACAAGACAGTGATGGAAAGTTGGTGTGGCAAAGTACAACAGTAACCAGTTTAGCAAGGGGAATATAAAATTCACCAATTTCAGTCTTTATTTAATAAAGTATTTTGATAGTTTTGATATTTTAGTTTGGAAGATAAAACACATTCTTCCTATTAAAAACAATTTTTTATTATTATTCAGAAATATTCAGGATAAAAATAAGTTGTACTCAGGCACAGAAGTGAAAAGGGAAAACAGATGCAGATACAAGCAGACTGGTAAGTCTGTAATTCTGTATTGAGTTCCCATCAGTGAAGAAGTGCAAATAATATCAGACCTCCAGATAAGCTAAATTTCAGTCTGTTTACACAGTTTTATTCAAGGGTGGTCTTGAAAGTTGATGCTCTGTAAATCTGAGGTTTAGGTTACTGGTCTCGGCTTAACTATAAAGAATATTATCCAAGCTCTAACACCACGCTATGACAGTGGCATTGTGACCTGCTGGGACACCCAGTGGCTTTCTAGGGAGGTGTCCCTACACATGGCAGGGGTCAGAACTGGGTCATCTTTGAGGTCCCTTCCAACCCAAAACGCTCTATGATTTTGAAGTGGAAGACATGCACATTTATTAGTCCTGGCTCAATTGGTGACTTTTTATATCGCCTTAAAATGTTACTGTGGTGTCTCTTTCCAAAATAACTAAAGTTCCCCTGTTCAGTCTGGCTTTTTAAAATATTTATGTTCAAGATTATTAAAATGAGCCAAATGCTGTAAAAGCTTGTCATAGCCTGTAATTCTGTCCAAAGTCTGTGACTGAACCAAATTAGAATATTTTTGTCCACTGAAAACCTGCAACAAAGACTTTGTTCTCTTTTGGGTTTTGCTTGTATAGTTGGTTTAGGAGCAAAATCTTTACGAAACTCTCTGGGAAACAAAGAGTAAAACCTTACAGCAAAGTTTCAAATATTATTCTGCATTATAATATAAATATTTTGAGTAGATTAAATATATATGTAAGAGGAAATATAAGTGAATAAGCTATACATCTTGGGGATAAGATTTAATAAAAAACCCTCAAGTGCAAGGGAGCAAAAAGTGGAAATAGAGGATTTGTTGCCCTATTCAGCACAGTTCTTTACAGCAGTATGATTTCAGACACTTTAACTTTTAAAATGAAATGGATTTTGATCAAATGTAGCACTCAGGAAATGTGAGATTAATGCCTTTGACAGAAGCAGAAAACAGAGTAAATAGGCATTACACAGGTTTCATGAGAAAGCTCAGCTACTGCCCTTGAATGTGATCTTTTGACTTTTATTATCGACTCTAAGTCCTCAAACTGCCAGCTATGTAATTTCTATTTTTTTTTTGAGACATTTTACAAGGAGTATGAATGAGGCCACCACAGTCATAGGAGGTGAAAGGTTAGGCTGAGTTCAAAAAAGTGTGTTCATTTTTGCCTGGTTTACCAAACACACAGTCCATAGAACCCTGTATTAAGTTTGAAACAATATCCTGAAAAATATACAATAAAACACAAATGTATATTCTTTAAGAAAAAAAAAAATTATTTGGAGAGCAAACATTACCTACACTTAATGGAGTTTCACTCCAAATACCAGATCACATCAGAAGGATTTTTCTAGGGTGGAAATATGTTCATTATTGTTTTTTGTAATCTGAAACAATATTAACTTACGGTCTTCAGTCTGAAAAATCTGTAGCAATGTTAACAGGTGTAGAAGAAATGTGGGTGCAGACAAGATAGAACTTTATCTGTGGGATTCTTAGAATCATAGAATTGTTAAGGCTGGAAAAGAACTCTAAGATCAGAAAAATCAAACATCAACCCAGCACCACCACCACTAAACCACATTGTCAAAGAAGATATAGCAGATCTTAAAAGATCATCTGCTTTGTTTGTCCACTTTTCATTTGGAATAAAAAAGGAGCCCAAACTCCCTGGAGCACCATCCTTCAGTGATGATGGCTCATCAGCCACCACAAATTCATCTGAGACAGAAGCCCAGGAAGACTGTTACTTCTCAAAATTAGGATTAAAGCCAGTCAGAAATATTCCAGAAGAAAAGATTTTGCTGTAAAAGAACCTCTTCTAAAAACAAACAAACAAAAAATCACAGAAATTTAGCCAAGTATTCTTACAAGCATTTCTGAAGACCATGCCAATGGTCTGGAAGAAATCTGGAAGTGAAGCTATTTTCTAAATAGTCTGATGTTACAAGCAATTTCCTAGGTGATGGGTGACCCATGTTCAAACCTTCTATTGTCCTGATTTGAAGCTAAAAACAACTGTCACTTTCATGAGGCAGAAATGTTGTTTTTCAGCCAGCTCTTGCACTATCTTCTTGATAAGATGAGAAATGATGTTTGCTAAAGAGCATGACAAGATTGAATAGCTTTTTGGAAGTAGAAACGGTAACTTACAGCTCTCGGTGCATTTATCTGTGACCCTTGGTTTACTTTTTCACACAGTAAAAATAGTTTATCCAATGAGAGAGATGTCAGATCAAGTGCCAGGAGTAAAAACTCACATTAGTGTTAAGGGTCTCACCTCACAGACCAGCTTTGGATCCGAGACTGTGAATAAAAGTTTTAGCTTCTGCTTTATATGAATTTGTCTGCTAGTTTCTATTGAAGAAGGGATTTTTTTCTTCACTTTTTATGAACCTCTTATTGCATCATTTTTATCTGATTAAAGAGCTGTCATTTTGAATTTTGGAAGTGGCTACAAAACAACAGCACAATTTAGGATTCCTTTTCCCCTTTTATTTGCAAGTAACAGTCACTTTTGAAAGCATTCCTTACTACAACTGCACCACAAGATATATTTACTGTACAACTCATTCACCTGCAGATGGATAAATGTCTGGAAGATGCCCAGAGGAAAGAGGATAAACAGTTGCAAGTGCTTATCTGTACAATTAGCAACACTTAGTTTTAATAGATAAATTACTAACTAAAATCTTTGTTCCTTTAAGAAATTACTTAGACCAATAAACCCTCTTTTTAAAAACTATATCTACTACACCAGCTATAGAAATGTAAATTTAAGACTGCAGCTGCATATAAAGTAGTGAATAATTTATTTTGCTCTTATCTCTTTTCCCTCTCTTACATAACTGTTTTTCACTGGAGATTGGCAGATTTTTAAAGCTATGGTATTTTTAAAGCTATAGATCTTATAATATGATCTCATGTTTATGCTGGACAATTAAATGTCACTTATTTATATCATATTCAACCCAAAAGTCAGGTGATACATTCCAGAAAAACATTCAGTCTTGATTCTTACTGCAGGAGCATCTACCATTTCCCTTTGTAGTTTATCCAGTAATTAATCACCCCCATTCTAAAACAGGTATGATGTGAATACATGCATTGAGAGAGTGTGTAAGACTGAGAGCTGATAAACCCAAAAGGAATTCCAATGAGTTTTTTAGAGTTTGAACCCCCGAACCTTCCTCATATATGCAAGCAGGCTTCACAGTTAGTAATTTTAAATTCTTATCGTGGCCTTAATCTGTGTTCTTTTTACAAGTTTTTTTTACTTTGTCTTTGTGTGTTATTATGAGTACCAATATAGACTTTATTTTTTTTTTTTTCTAAAATGGACAGAACCTATTAAGAAGAGTTTCTTTTGCTCACAGTGTTACTTTCAATGTTGACATCTGTCACACTATTTGTCTTTTGAAGAGTAGTGTTTCTATGAATGCGTATTTACACAGTATAATTTGCAAATAAAACCAGAAATACTATCCTTAAATGTGCCAGTTATATAAGTGATGTCAGATTTCATATCATCTTCATAGCCTGCCTTGTTGAATAAATAATTTGGATTGAGATAAAGTATATATTTTTACTCCGTTTCTAAATAGCTCAAATACTTTGCTAAAATAATCTTCCTACAGTCTGATTATAAAGAAGATTTGTTTTAAGATTTAAGTATTTTGCCTAACATCTCCAATCACATATAAACAAAGTTCTATTTATGGGGGTTTTTTTTCTGAGCAAACAGACCTTAGTGAGAGTATATACTTTTTTTTTTAAATGAGAAGAGATTTTTGATCTGTATTAATGCACTTTCTGCTCCCAAGCACCACACCTGTACTCACACTGAGTTACCCCTCACATGCAGTGAATAGATGAGCCTGGGAAAAAGCTGGTCCATCTTTTACATTCTCTGGGGCCTTATTCTCCCCAAGTCAGTAACTAAATTTTTTGTTTTGCTGTTGCCCAGGAGATCCAAACTTCTACCAGGACCTCAAACTGCAGAAAATGGTGAAAGAACAAAATAAGAACAGGAGCCCCATCCTGGAATATTTAGTAACCACAGCCCATCACAGAGCTACAAACAGGGCAGCCACTGAGGATGTGAGGGTGACCGTGTTAACCACATCTGCAGGTGTGACTCCATCGTTTATCGATCAGTAATGGCACGAAAAAACTGTGAATCATATATTATCTTCACTAGCTCTGTGGTACTTGAAAACCTTTCCCTTTGATGTGGCAGATGTTTAATAAGTGTTTTCAAGAGGCTGGTGCAGTGTTGTTACCTATGACTGCCTACCAGACCTCCAGATGAACCAAGAGGAACCCTTAGACAGCCAACACTGCACATTTCTACCTCCAGACTCTGTCACTTACTTTCAAAGTAGGTACAAAAACTCAGATGCAGATGCAGACAAAGGTGCTTCTTTTTGACCTGCAAACTGTCTGTTTGGACATAAAGGTGCCTGAGGTAGCATGCACTCAAAATTCACTCAAAAAAAAAAAAAAAAAAAAACAAAACAACCANGGTAGCATGCACTCAAAATTCACTCAAAATAAAAAAAAAAAAAAAAAACAAAACAACCAACAAACAAACAAACAAACAAAAAAAACAAACAAAAAAACCATACTATCTTAGTTGAAACACTGAGATGGCTTCAGTCGTGTGGTTTGTGCAGTGCCATTCATCAGAGTGAATTGCTTTGCCCACAGAATGTGTGAATGTGAATGCCTGTCCCTCTGCAATTTTCCATTTCTTGCTTTTTATTGTTGCCTCCATTTTCTTCTGCTCTTGAAAGTTAAATCCCTTTTGCCTCCTAACACATATGATTATTTTGCACTGAAGTTTGCAAAAAGTGTACTGATATGAGCTGAATGCTGTTCTGAACACTTGTGAGATATAGTCTTACTTGCTCTCTAGACAATCCAGATTAATATTGTGTTCCTGGATGCTTTACAAGGCCTGTTTTACAGAAGATATCACTGAATGTGTTAGAATAATTTTCACCCATATATGTGCAGAGTTTTCTGATACTGAACTCAGGCAGAGTTTTCTAATACAGTTTAAACATTATTGTTAACCAATAAAATTTAAAATACTTTAAAAATATATTAATAAGTCTAAGAGTATTAAGATTGGAAAGAGTCTAGTCAATGAGGAGTGTGCTATCACACCGCTGCCATCCTAATTTTCTCCATAACCTGAAATGGTATTTTCTTTAAAATAGATCACTTCCCTCTTCCCTCACTCTCCTTACCCATTCTGTTCCAAAACTTCACTGATCCTATGACTAGAAGTCTTCTTCTAATTTCCAGCCTAAATTTATTCATAGCCATCTAATTCCCATTTGTTCTTATGACAACATTGTCCTTTAGCTTAAATAGTGCTTCTCCTTCTCCTGTGTTTACCCCTATGATATATTTATAGACAGCAATCATGTCTCTTCTCAGCTTTTGTTTGGCAAGACTAAACAACCTCTGCTCTTCCAGTCCCTTCTTGTAATGAGACTGCCCCCCTGTGAATCAGGGTTTGGGAATTAGGGCCTAATTGAAAATGTGAAGCAAGAAATGAGGAAGATCCTATGGAAAAGTAGTTGCTCAGAGTCTCTGTCTGAGCTCTTCCACCTTCTTTAAAGTAAATGACTGATTTTCTTCCACAGGTATCTCAAAATGTTTAGGGTTTTATCTTTATTTTGTCTGAAAACTATGCAAAGGAGCACATTACTGAACATCATTTTCAGCACAGCCAATCTCCCAAATCCAAATGACTGGGTTGGCGCTCCCTGGCAGACACATATCTTTTCAAGCTCAACTAAATGCCCTCAGATGGACCACAAAACCCATTAGCACTGTGTAAGTATTATAAGGCTTGGAATATTTTTCACTAGGCAGGTAGCAGCCCTGACAAGTTCTCACTCATATGGCAGACTATCCTGGGGAGAGAGCTCTACACTGTGCCTTGTAGAGATGCAGGGCAGGAAAACAGAGGGTTGGAGGGTTTTTGTTGTTGTCTACATGTTGGCTTCTTTGAATAATGCTTTGAAGAGATCTAAGAATTAGCTGTTCAAGCAGTGCAGGTTGCTACATTCAGTCAGTGTGTCATCCTTCTCCAGCAACATACTGCATCTCCATACATTGCACCAAAAACACTGAACACCTTTATATAAAGGTCAGGTTCATGACAACTTAAAGAACCTGAACTTAGATAAGTTTATGGGACTCCATGAGATGCATCCCAGAGTCCTCAGGGAATTTTCTGATGTAGTTTCCAAGCCACTCTCCATGATATTTGATATTTAAAGTCATGGCAGTCGGGTGAAGTCCCAGGTGAATGGAAAAGGGGAAATATTGTACTCATTTTTGAAAACCATAGAAAGGAGGACCCTGGGAACTTCGACCCTGTCAGACTCTCTGCCTGGGAAGATCAGGGAACAGATCCTCCTAGAAGCCATGCTAAGGTACGTAGAGAACAGGGAGGTGATTCGGGACAGCCAGCACAGCTTCACCAAGGGATGGTGCTGCCTGACCAACTCAGTGGCCTTCTATGATGGAGTGACCACACCCCCTTCTTAATTAATACTAAATTTTACATTACGTAAATTTTTAAAAACAGCCTGAATTTTATGTTAGTTTTCCAGTGTTTCTAGCAACCCAGTCAGGAGGGTGATTTTTAATCCATGGAGAAAACCTCTAGACAAGAGTGGAGATAACTTTTAGCCCTGTACAATGAACCTTTGCTTTTGAGATACCTTGTCCATGGCAAGGTGATGACAAGGAAGCTGGCTGGGATGCTACTTCAGTGACATTCCAAACCTTTTGTCTTCATGCTTAATCACTGTAGCACCAAGGGGCTCTCATAGAGATAAAATACAAATGTGTAACATGAGTTAATTCCCTCCTTGAAGAACTTAGATTTTCATCAAACCTTTAAAGAAACTACCAAGTAAAAATATGATTATAGTAATGCTGGTACCTACCCTTCCTAAAATCACTTGAAAGAGGAAAAACCTGTATCTAAATTAGATTCTAAAGCACACCTTCACTTAGAAAAACACATTAAGTTAAACCAGCAGTAAACCAATTAAAATATATGTATGCATTAGAGAAGTCCTATAGCGTCTCAGACAGAAAGTTATTTCCTTCTAACATTTTGAAAAGCAATTAGCAAATTGTCCAAATCAATCTAAATTTAAAACTTGAATTGAATCAAATTTTAGACTTTTGAAAGCTACTTGAATTATTTTGTTCCCTTTTGTGATGTGTGTACCTGGAACAGAGGCTTTTAAGTATGGAATGTATTGTAAGATTTTTATGGCTAGATATTTTATATTGTTTTAAATGATGGCTCCTGGAAGAGGCTGTCAACTGGTGGGCAAACACTCACATTGTGCCTTTTTAGCTGAGTTCCTGCTATAATTTTGCTACAGACTAAACATATTTGAGTTTATTTTCTGTAAAGTGTAAGAGGATCTGAGTGGAAAAATTTGGATCTACAGGTGAGCTGGATTCAACTTGATACTGATCTTTACTAATTTGACATCTTCTTCAAGACGGAATATAAAAGCAGCGTTCATTAGTGCATCACTTTGCTTTTTTGCAAAACCAAGCGATGCTGCTTTGCTCTTCAGCGGACAACCTCTGTTTCTAGAGCCGGAGGTCCCGAGTTCTATTATGGATGCCATTTGCATTTATTTGTCTGGAAAGGAAAATAATAAAGGTAAAAAAATTAAAAATGCCAAATTTTACTTTGAAAGCCTTGAGATGGCCTTCGATGGTGCAGGAAGAATCCAGTCATCTCATTTTGCAGGGTTACTCCCACCTCCTGTTCCAAATGGCAGTCAAAAGACCCAGATGCCAGGATTAAAATAGTCTCCCTTCATCATTTACTTTTAGTGAGAGTTCTTCTTGCAGCTGTGCTGGCAGCATTAAATATACCTCACAGCTATTCACGAGGTTACAGCCTGATCCAATGCACACAGAAGTCTTTTCATTAACCTCTGTGGCTTTGGATCAGTCCTGAAGACTGTGCTTCTGCCTTTTTTTTCAGAGTGTTATGCCTTCTGTTCTCAGATAACACCTTTGTACTCATTTTATGAAGTGTAAGAATAGGGTACACATTCACACAGAAGTACAAGAGCATCTTTACCTTGTACTGTTCTGGGTTATCAGGTTGAAAAATCCCTGAGCCCTCCACAAGGAAGCAGTTACCAAGTGCTCACTGCATTATATTACAGTTCAGTCTGTCTCTCTATGACCATACTCTACACTGCATAAACAAATAAGCTATAAGAAAAAAATATTAGCTCTGGAAAGATGCTGAGAAAAATCTTATCTTTAGTTTATAAACAAAGATTAGGGATGGAGATAGGAGGGGAAGCCAATGCAATTCTAACACAATCAGAGAAGGCAGAGACAAAGGATGTAAGGTCTTATTCAAAAATATTTTCTAAAGGCAGGTAGAACAGAAAAATAACAGAATTAAAAGGAGTTTTAACTGATGGCTGATCAGGAACCAAAAAGTTTAAAATATGAAGCTGAAACTGGCATAAAGATATTCAGGAGCAAATTCAGAGGAAATATTTTGAGAGAAAATTTGACCCAGAAGCTTTTGAACCCTGGGTTACCTTTTTGTTAATATAGAACAACCTCTCCTCCTGAGTGTGCTTTTCACCACACTTGTATACATACAGTTGAATACTTAATGATATAGACAATCATGGTCTGTGTTCAGGCTTTGCCATGGTTTTTACTGGTAAAAACGTAGAGAGTGACACCCTTTTGCATGGTCCTCTAGACTGAAGAGGCTCTTTAACAGTCCTAGACATAGAATTGACACTACGTGAGCATGGATTTATAAGAGCCAAATTGTTGAACATCCTGGTGTATTCACCAGCTCTTGTAAGCTGTGGGATCATGCAGGAGACATTTAATTGGGGGTCATAATCTGGTTTATCATTTTGCAGGGCATAACAGATAAGATTACAAGAGACTACAGGAAGGTTTGGCTGGTGTTACAGCAGTGTAAGTGGCACCCATTACAGGCTGCCTGAACACCTAATGATGGCTTGTCATGGGATATCATGAGCTGACAAGGCTGTACATGCAATTGTCTGCTAGATGGCTAGAATTCAAAGGGTTCTTGTAGATGAAATATTAGCACATTAAGGGTTTCTTTACACTTGTCTCATTTCAGCTTCTTAAGTGGCTAAAACGAGGCTGATATAGAATGATAATTTAATGTTCCTGTTTTATCCTGTTATGTTTATTTATGTGACCTTGGCTGGCTGTCATGTGTCCGCCAAGGGACCCTCTCACTCCTTCTTCTCAGTGGGATGGGGAATAAATTAAGATTAAAAACTTGTGGATTTAATAAAGAAAAGTAAAGTGCATGCATGAAAACAAGGGAAAACAAAAAGAATTATCTCTACTTCCCCTCAGTAGGCAATGTCCAGCTGCATCCTGGGAAGCAGGGTCTTAGTACACACTGGGGTAACTTTAGAATACAAACACCTTAACAATGGATACTGCCCTTCTCCTCCTTTCTCTTGGCTTTCATTACTGAGCACAACACTTGGGATGGGATATCCCTTCTGTCAGTTTGGGTCAGCTGTCCTGGCTCTGTCCCCTCCTGGCACATTGCTCACCCTCAGCCTGTAGGTTTTTAGCTGGAGATTGGGGTTGGAGAGACAGCACTGGTGCTGTGCCAGCTCTGCTCAGCAGGAGCCAAGACACTGCGGTGTCACCAACACCTCTGTGGCCACCAACACCCAGCACAGCACTGTGGGGGCAGCCGTGGGGAAAGGTAACTCCATCCCAGTCAGAGCCAACACAGGAACTGACCAGTAACTAATTAATTTTTTTAAACTAAAATATGAATGGATGTATCCATCAAACCAGTATCAGTGCACTTGTTTACATGTAAACATGTCCCAGAAAATGTTAGATTACTCATATTGATATAATTTTCCCCTACTTCCTGAGAAAGGAAAAAATTGCTTTCACACTATTTGCAAGTTCACACCTAAAGAAGCCCCATAAAGGATTTTGAAGATTTCATTTAGATTTCTGTCATCACTAGATCCTAGGCAGAAATCTTAAGAAGAAAACTTTGTTTTACTGTATTCCTAGGATATCTTAGTCCCAGATGAGACAAAAAGTAATTGTCAAAAACACTTGCTGTGTGGTCAGTAAAGGCAAATATCCAGATAATAACCCAGAGCCGTGCTATACTTTTTCATGATTTGTGTGTTACCAAAACAAGGATGAAATTTGAAAAAAACCCAAACATGGATCAGAAGTGAGAGCCACTGGGGAGAATACAGGAAAGGAGGATACAGAGCAAGGCAATTTCCTGCTCTACCCTGTTGACACTTTTACTCTTCCATTGACTTTCTTTGCCCTCAGAAAGTCACCTGGATCTACCTAACTTTGGGACTTACCTGCACTCTTGCTGGATGCTCTTAACTCTTCTGTAGCTTCCAAGGATCCAATGATTCTTGTAACTTGGATTCACCAACACAGTTATGAGCTAGAGAATGATTTTTGCTTCCATTCAATTTTTCATACTGAGGAAACAGATTAAAATGCTCAGAAGGCCTCCAAGGCAGCACCAGCAGCTCAGAAGGTCTGATGTCAGGTCTGATGTCATCTCCTCTCACATTTCTGTGATGGGCTCTCAGGTGACTCAGGGAAGAGTGCAAAAGTGTCACAAAGTCCTCACAGAGTTTAAAGGGACAGTGTGATGCCAGATATTCCAGCACAGATACAGCTCTCCCTAACTAGCTCAGTGATGAAATCAAGCCTTTGTGTTCTTAATTCCCTGTCTCTTAAATATTCCTTCAAGTAGCATTAAAACATTAATCTTGAGGGATGATCAGGTACTGAACTAATGGACAAGTATGTACCTAATAGAGATTTTCCCTTTAATCTTTCTCACCATTTTGATTCTTTGTCTTTGTCAGACACTTCTGGAATCTATTTTTAATATAAATTCTACACATCCCTTTCTAGGAGATAAAAGTCAATGCAGGGAGTTACACTCTTAGAAAGGAACCATGGAGTGTAAAGAAGCACTGTTTTTCTTTCATGACATGAAAAATATTGTCTAGAAGCATCAAAATCAAGCACAATCACTTAACTTTACATTTCTACTATGCAATACTCCAAGGATACAAAAGTGTGCTTAAAGACATAGGATTGATTAACTCTCTGTGGTTTCTGCTTCCTTAAATTACCTTCACAGTAACACACAACACAAAGAGGTCTTGGGTTTTTTCACTTTGGGATTGTGGCAGCAATCTGAAGATGGTGTTTTTACAGGTGGTTCTTTTATCAGAGGGGAAGAGGAAGAAAAGCAGTGGGGAAAAAGATCACACAAATTGGCTTTAATGTCTTTATTGCTTTAAAAAGCAATAAAGGCGACATCTTTTACAGAGGGTCAGAAATGAGACACTGACAAATTATTCATGTGGGATAATTAAAAGCAGATCTCAATCCTCTAGTGTAAGTGACTCTATTCCTGCAGTTATAGTTATAGCTTTTCATCTCCAGCACAAATAACTGTAAATAAAAGAGGAATGGGAAAGAAGAGCTAACATCGAGATACTGAAATGAGGAATGTTACACAAAAAAACAAGCACCAGTCCTAAAAACTATGCACAACGATTGTTTTGCACTAGTGAAGGAGAAAGAATGGACGGGGAAAAAAAAACACATGGAAAACAACAGAAGGTGATTTCTGTAATAATTCTTGCAACTGGCAGTAATCTATATTATTCTGTTTGTGTTTTCATTCTATCATGGGGGAAAAAGCTAGCTATAAGCAAAACACTTTCATCATGCAATAAGTTCAACATCTCTTCATCCCTAGGCACACTTGGGAAAACTGAAAATATGCTGAAATTCAAACCCTGGGGGACAGGGCAGGGAGGACATTGTGATTGTGTGTGAATTCAAAAAAGGAAAAATCTGAGTACTTAGTTCTGGCATTTTCGAAGTGTTCACTTGTTTCAATAAAATGCATGTTTCCAGTTCAAAATTAACTCAAAGATAAATATTAAACAGGATTAAACCACCCCAAAATTAATTAGGGACAAGTGTTTCTGTTGAAATCCTCAGATAAACAGAATTTTTGTTCCATTTGCCCAGAGAACAAAACCTTCTCCTTCTTTCCCCCCACCACCCTTAGTGCCAGCATCTCAAGAGTGCATGCATTGTGTGGCTCCTGCTGCGAGTAAACCCAACAGTTTTTGTGCAGGAAGGGAAAATGAGAAGACAAGCCACCTCACCCCTACACACTTCTTTATTTTATGCTAGACAAAAGGATCACTTTGTTCAACTGCTTAAATCTTGCACTGAATAGAGAAGTCGCTGTGGGGAAGTGGAGCTTGCAGAATGCTGTCTGAGACTAATACTCTAAATCCCTCACATTAAGTACACCAGTAGCAACTAAACAAATATCCACACAGATGTCATGCCATTCTACCGAGCAGTTTTATTCCATTTATAAAATGAAAGAGCAATCCCTTGACTGCTTGTCATGGCAGGTGTCTGCGTATTTAAATGCTGGTCAGTTTTAAATGGAACACGTGTATTTAACTTTCCCAGCATGTCTAAAGCTTTTAAAGCCCATCACACTGATGCTAAAATAATAAGGGCCAGCAGCCTGGTGATATGATTGCTTTTTTATTGCTCAGTTTGTGCTGAGAACTCATTTTAATTCCAAAGGTTATGGCTTTTAAAGCAGCGCTACACCCATTTCCCTCCCCCAAACTGAAGCTGGATCAAGAAGGGCCATAAATGAGAGCTGAAAACGTATGCTGGCATGGCAATCCATCCTCTGATCCTTTTTATTTTTGGTGTGCTTTCTAACCACTCTTCCCAGCAAAGATAGAGACTGTGTCTCACTTAAGCAGAAGATGTCAGCTGTTGTGAAATTGGCAGATGGACAATTAAGATACTTCAAGGTAAAAAACATAAATAAAATGCAGGGAAAAAAGAGAAAGCATGCAATTACTGCTCACTGCTGCTGTCTCCTTGTTTCGGAATTTCAATGTCAGAGGAAGGGTTTTGTCTCGCAATTTCTCATTGTTAGCTTTGGCAATTATAATACAGGAATACTAAAGGAGAGGCAGATGAATGGACATAGTGTTAAACTAAGTCGGGAGGAATGGCTTTTAAACACTTTAATGGCGTGATTATGTTCTCTGATAGGAACATATTGTGTCTGTTTCCACCAAGGTTACTCTCGTGTGACACTTCATAGAATCATAGGATTGTTGAATATTCTGAGTTGTAAGGGATCCACAAGGAACATTGAGCCCAACTCCTGGCCCTGCACAGGCCAAAAATCCCACCCTGCACTTGAGAGCAGCCTCAGAGAGGTTTTGAAGGATTCATCCCAGGTCCTCTGAAGGAATTGCAAAAAGAAGTCAGAAAAACAGACAAATGAGTAGCCAAGGGGCATCAGGTGGGGGACAGACTGAGTGGAATTTCTTACAAAGGACTGTGGTATATCACATGGATATATGCTAAGGACTTAGAGGTGACATATCTATGAAACGAGCTTAATAAAGATAACACATATCATTAACAGCTTCAGGAGGAGTTTTCACACTGAAGTAAATTATAAAGATCATATTGAGAAGAAAAAGAGTAATTTCTCTAGTTATAAAATAATTATTGGGTTTTACACTTTTGTTTCAAGCAAAAGGTGATGTCTAAAATTCTTTCTGTTTAAACAGATGTTCTTTCAGTTAAGTCAGACTAAATTGCTTGAAACCCACAACAAAAAACTGGCATTTTAGAAGCCAGGCTTTTATATCTACTTTACACTTTTTCATCTTTCTTGTAAAATTCAGGATAAATATTTCAGCTTACATGGTCGGGTAACAGTTATGATTAATGTTATAAGCAGGAGTTGAACACTTCATTTTGTAATAGAAACAGAAAACGAATCCTGGAGCTGGGCCCATCTGTGCCACATTCCACATGGGTGGGACAGCAAGTTTTGCAACAGATATGACACTGCTGTCAACAACTTTTCTAAGAAAAAGCAGAAATGTAAAAGTATGAAAAAGAGCTGAGGAGCTGAGGGATAGCAAACAGCATATGAAAATCTTTTAAACGCTTTAAACCAAAGAAAATACTCAATTATTGGAAACTGAGTCCAGGGAGACTGCAAAGGATATGTTTTCCACCAGGCACACTGAACAAATCTCGGGATGAGCTGAAAAGGGAAACCAATGTATAGATTTTATTAATTCATTTGATAAACTCAGGAGTAGTTCTGGTTCTTGTGCTAAGAGTAAATCAAGGAAACCCTGCAGCTCTTCTCTTTACTCCTTTGTGTACCCAGAGAAGTAAATCCTTCTATCAAAACTGGTGTCGTGGTTCGACACTGGCCAAACGCCCAGGCACCCACGACAGCCACTCATTCACCTTCCCCTGCTACGGCTGGGCAAAAGAGAGAAAAAAAAATTAATGAAGGGTTCATGAGTTGAGATAAGGACTGGGAGAAACACTTCAAGGGCAAAACAGGCTCAACTTAGAAGTACAACGTGAGTTTGTTACTAACAAAATCAGAGGAGGATAATAAGAAGTAAAAATAAGCCCTTAAAACACGTTTTTTTCCCCCACCTCCTCCTTCCTTCCCACAGACAGCACAGGGAGACAGGGGTTGAGGGTGTGGTCAATTCATCACCCAAGATTTTATTCTGCTTGGCTCAAGGAGAGAAGTCATTCCCCTGCGGCACTGTGGGGTCTCTCCTACGGGAGACAGTTCTCCATGAACTTCCCAGCGTGGGTCCACTCTCACGAGCAGCAGCCAAACCGCACCTGCTGCAGTCCCAAAACTGTCCAAGTCCTCCCAAAACTGCTGCGCCGTGGGTCTCTCCTTCCACGGGGTGCAGTCCTCCAAGGACAGGCTGCTCCAGCCTGGAAGCAAGGGCCCTCTCTCTCCACCGGGTCTGCCACTGGATCACAGCCTCCTCCAGGCATCCACCCGCTCCGGCGTGAGCACCTCCCCCANGGATCCCCAGGGGCTGCGGGTGGATCTCTGCGTTCCCCGTGGATCCCCAGGGGCTGCGGGTGGATCTCTGCATTCCCCAGGGATCCCCAGGGGCTGCAGGGGCACAGCTGCTCCACCATGGTCCTCACCACGGCCTGCAGGGGAATTGTGGCTCCCGCGCCTGGAGCACCTCCTCCCGCTCCTTCTCCACTGACCTTGGTGTTTCCATGTTGTTTTCTCTCACATGTTCTCACCTCCTCTTCTCTGACTAGAAAAAAAAAAAAAACAGAAACCTGTGTCCATGCTGTTTCAATTTTCTTCTTAAATCTGTCATCACAGAGGTGTTACCAGCCTGTCTCACTGGCCCAGCTTTGGCCAGCAGCATGTCCATCTTCAGAGCCATCAGGGATTGGCTCTGCTGGACATGGTGGAAGCTTCCAGCAGCTTCTCACAGGAAACATCTCTGTGGCCCCCCTGCTACCAAAAACCAGGCCATGCAAAACCAACACAGCTGGTTCAAGAGGATCTTCTGATAGAGACTTGGGCAGCTTTTCCACTGTCCAAGGTCCACGATGAGTCCCACAGGAGAGGAACTGGGAAAGCAGTCTCTTCTCAGGTGTGTTTCTGGGAGCCTGAGCCTTAGGAGGAAGAGATCAGATCCTGCTCAGACCCAGCTAACCTGGAAATCTCTGAATCTCCAAGTCAGTGTATTTTACCACAAGCTGGACTCCCCATTAAGAATTCTGAAATCAGTTTCTGAAGAAACATCTATCCTTTAGTTTATTGCTAGTTAGTGAATCATGTATTTAAAAAGCTCTTGTAGGATAGAAGAGGTTATTTTATTCCAAAGAATATAATGAAACTGTAAAAAAAAATAATATAGACAAAGATAACACATGATCAAAGTTGCAGAATGATTTGGATGCCAGGAGAGGTTAAGGAGACTGAGAGTCTTCAGCTGGAAGAAGAGATAACTGACATAATAATATGAAAGAAATAAAGAAAATGCAGCGAGAGTGTTTCTTTTAACAGGTAGAGGGCATAAAGGGAGATTAAAAATATAATATAAAATAAGCAGAAGAAGGATCTTTTTGTGGCTTATATTGTGACATCCTTTGTCCCAAGAAATTACAGAGACCAGGGGCAGATTTTATCTTGGGAATATAACCCTGGCAAAACCTTATTTCTCTTTTCTGTTCGGCACAGACTGCTCACAGCCATTTCTGTTTTCCTTGATATGAAATAGCGGTGCTTGCTAGAAGTAGGCAGGAGCAGCATGTGATGACACGTTGTATATTCTGTATTCCAAGAAGTGTTCAATGTATGCATAAGTCAAGGGTAAGAAGTTCTGAGGAAATCTGTACGGGTAGTTTATGTTTCTGTAAAAGGTAAGATGTTCATACCCTTGAGCTTTGTCATGAACACTTTTCCTTTTTTTCAAATACCCCATTTTTGTTAGGGTTTTTTTTGGGGGGGAGGCATGTTGTCACTTATTTATCATGCCAGAACTAGCACAATTCCAAAGGAGAAATCTTTACTTTGCAATTCAGAATACCTGCCTGTGAAACATTATGAGCTCTGTGATTACAACCATCACAAACTCCAGGGTTCATTTAACTACCCATGGATTTCTTCGATGTTGAGACATTTGATCAAATTACTCTGAGTTTCTGTTTTGAGTCTGTGGGGGACTAGTCAATAAACTCAACAGAATTGAGGTCTGAGAAGTTTATCTCACCCTAAAATAAACACATTTGTCCAAATTAATCACATTAAACTCTATTGACTGTATTGATTAGACTACACTGACTATTGTGGAAGCCTAAACAGCCAGCTCAGCTGTAGACAGATACATTTTATAATCAACAAACAGATGAAACGGATCCTATCCCCAAATTCCCTCTTCCAGGCAGCCATCACAGAGTGATATTTCCAATAGTTTTGGTTAACAGCAGAAATGGATTGTTTATTGCCATGGATTTCAAGTACTTTGCATAGCTGAGCCTCAAGACAAGTCTGGGCTTAGTATCATGCAAAGGATATTAATGAATTCTGCCCTGGAATAGCCAGTCCCTGCATAAAGCTAATTCTCATTCTTCACTGTATACTTTTGTATGCTGTCTTTTATGGCCTTATGAAATAGAAAATGTGACAGGATTTAGAACTGAAACTCAAAATGAGCAGTGCAAAAAGCCCAGACAAACAATCATAAAAAAAAAAAAAAAGAATAAAACAAAAACCCCTTTAGGATTATATAGCGAATTCACTTGACAAAATATTGCAATGAATAGTTGGGTTTTTTTAATAAGCATGAAGGTGTGCTGGTTTAACAAAACTTGGTTTGTGGGGGCAGGAGAACGCAAAACTTCTGTGTCTGGCACAGAGCCAATTGCTGAAAGCTCTAACGGTGGGCAGGTTACTAGACCAATTAGACAAGCTGGTAACACCTCTGTGATGACATATTTAACAAAGGAGAAACTGCGAGAAGTGCTCTTTTTCTTCCTCCCCTGCGAGGGGTGGCGAGGGGGGCCCCTGGGCCCCCTCCTGGAAAGGGGCCACCAGGCCCTCCTGGCACAGCAGCCAGGGCTGCGCTGCCAGTGTTATAAATGTTTTCACGGTTGTTAATGTTATATGGTTAATAACGTTACACCTTTAATTAATCGGATAGCTACATTGAGGCCGAGTTGTATAATTGTATAATTATGAGTTAAAGTTGATTAATATTGATGCTGCTCGAGGTATATGGGTGTAATGTTTTCATGTAATCCCTACATGGCGATAGCCAATGGGGAGTTTAAATAGGAATTTTCCAGAAGTCTTCTACAAGTATAGTGACATCATCCTAGGACGTGACTGGTGTATACAGAGAACCAATGAAATGGAGAATAGAGGAAATGAATGGACAGGAATGCTCCCTGAAACGAGACAATGAAAAGACCCCTAGAAGAAGCAATGAGGGAGCGGATCCAAAAGTGCCTGGCCAATCCTGATCAAGTCAAGAGACTATAAAGACTGCTCTGGTGCCTTGCACCACATCTTCCTTTTGTCGCGTGTACATGGAGCACTCAGTGTCTTGTGAGTGCTGCGAGCACTGTTTTCACTCTGTTTTGCCATTGGGAACCTGAGCTTATCTTGGGTCCCTGCTTCCAGTTGTTGTTCGTGTTTTTGTCAGTAAATCAGTTAACCTCTCTAAGGTGACTGATGTTTATTTCACCGGGAAGGGCCATCCTGGCTCCGTGAGCCGTCACGCAGCTGAGACCATGCGGCCGGGACCCTTCCTGAGGCTGCGCCCGCAGGGCTGGGCCCCTCCTGAGGCTGGCACGGCCCGCGTGGAACCAGGCAGAAATACCACACGGCCAGCAGTGAGAGACACGGTGAGCACTTCCCCAATGCAGAACCCGGACGAGATCAACCTCTCAACTGCAACTTAATGGACACCAATTTTCTTCCAAGTCAGAGAAAAAAGAAAAGTAAGGTCAAGTGAGGAAACCAACATGGCGGCACTGAGGCCAGTGGGGGAAGGGAGAGGGAGGAGGCGCTCCAAACTCCAGAGCTGAGATTCTCCTGTAAGCCATGGTGAGGACTACAATACAGCAAACTGTTTCCTTATAACTCATGAGGTGCATGGAGGGGTGCAGAGGTGCACGTGCAGCCCATGAAGAGGAGTGCTCACACTGGAGCGCATAGATGCTGAGAGGCTGTGATCTAATAAAGAACTTGAACAGAGAGAGATGAGCCTTACTTTTAGAAATCAAAGAAGAGAGCCTTTGCTTCCAAACTAGAACAGCTCATGCTTAAAAGACTAAACCTCATGAGGTACTATGACCTGTGCTAGGGAGCTGTGGGAAGACTGCATGAGCCATGGGAGGAATTTTCACATTGCAGCAGGTTCAGGCGGGACTGTTGCTTGTGAAAATTAAAACCACGGTAGAAGGGTTTGCAGAGAACTATCGCCCGTGGGAGGGATCCCACAGCACAGCAGAAGAAACTCCTTTCGTTAAACATAAAGAAAGACTCTTAAGAAGTGAAATACTGACCAAAACCTCATGTTTGTTTCCTTGCGCGGTTGGTGGAAAGAGGGAGGGACTGGAAAAGAAAGGTGTTTTGAAAGTTTGCTTTGATTCTTATTACTCTTCTTACTTTTAATTCTGTCAATAATAAATCTTCTTTATACTGTTTAAGTCTGGAACCTGTTTTGCCTTAAAGTGTTTCTCCCCTGATCATTAACTCACTCATGAAAATGAAGTTTTAATTCCCCCTCCTCTGCTCAGCTATAGCAGAGGGAAATTATTGAATAGTTTTTCGTGGGTGCTTGGTGCTTAATCAGCCTCAAATCCCGACAGAAGGAAATGAACAAAAATTTTCTGGGGTCATCAAAATTTGCAAGTGAGCTGAACCACTAACTTGTTTCAGGTTTCAACTGTCCCTTTGTATCCTTTCTCTCAGCACTAGAGGTGAAAAAGAGTTGATTTGTTATCAGCCATCAGCAGCACCCAGCAGTGAGCTGGGACCACAGCAAACCAGTGTTTCCATCTATTAATCATGGCTGATGTTTATAATACATACATGCATTTTGCCTTTATCCGTTTTTTGTGGTTTTAAGCCTGTCTGGAGATGAAACACCACACAGCCATTCGCCTAACCACCCCTTCTCTTCCTATCTTCCCACAAGGAATGGGGAGGAGAGTTGAAGCAACACTTGCATGTTGAGATAAGAACAGTTTAATAATTGAAAATGAAGTAAAATACAGCAATAATGGTAAATAATAATAATATAATAAAAAGAGAAAAGAACAAGTGATGCACAATCCAATTGTTCACCACGGTTCCTCTGAAAAACACTCTAAAAATTGCCTTCGTATGCCAGAGAAACATCTCAGAGTATTTTTTAAGTTATGATGATAGAAAACCTCTGTGGCTGCTGGTGTTTAATTTTATAGCTTTTTTTTTAAATTTTGGTTCACTTTCTCCTGTTACTTGAACCTATGCTGAGTAAGAGAGAATAGTGTGCTTTCAGTGATACAAAAGATGTATTGTTATTTATGAATAGCTTGGCCACTATATGTTTAAATGAATGTTTTTTCTGTTAATTAATTATATAATCCAAATATACAGAATCCAGAAAAATCTACAAGATGAATTCTAAACCTAAATAAAGTTATACATGTGGTGATCTTCTCATATTTATAAGCATCTCACTTTCTTTTGGCAAGAAGGTGAAAGTTGTCCCTTTTATGGCATGGTTTTCTGGATTAGGAAAAATTACACCAAAAACTCTGGTTCCTCAGGGTTTTTAGTTCTCTTTGCAATAATTTTCTTTTTCCCTTGGTATCAAGAGCAGGGCAAAGACTTTGTATGGAAGACCAAACCTAGACCTTCAGTTCCCAGAAGTGTTAGTTTGTCATTTTCTGCTTAATTTCAAAATGTCACATAACACCTTTTAATTCCTCAGATCTACTCTCCTTTGGTATCCCAGGCACCTGATCAGCCATTCGTTATCCATCTTGATGTTACGTGCACTCTGGCCTGTGCAGTAAACTCCATGAACAAAGTTTTTTTCTCTGTGCCAAGTTGGTTAAATCTTGGTATGTCCCAGTGTTAGAAAGGACACAGCTTTGCCACATTCACTTGTTGTAAGGTAATTCAGAGTGTATTTAATTCAAAGTCCCTGAAGATAAACTCTTAATACTTCTTGGAGTGCAACATGTTCCTCGGCCCCACAACTCATATGTGAGTTTTTTTCAGCCACAGCAGTAATTGCTGACATCTGCCAGTGGAAAGACAACTCCTCACGATAATTATTAATTTTTCTCTAATTTACCACTTCAGCAGTGGAATTCACTTGACATTTATTCATTTCCCATTCCTGAAATTATTAAAATATTTGTTCATACAAATAAGACAAGTGTTCTCTCTAACAGAAAATTTGTCAAACCAATGATTTTTAAGATTACCTTAAACCACAGACAAGCCCTGGAGTGCGCACTACACATCACTTAGAGAGAAATTGAAATAACTTTTTTTTTCCATCAGTAGACTCAGAGCATTTGTATGAATACTCTCCTAATCTCAGTATGAAAATGTTGTTGAGCTGTAAGAGGAAGTATTTTAAGTTATTTAAAGTGGACATATATAACAATACCATAACACGCTACTCTTTGTCTTTTAAATGACCCATCCTCACTGCCCATAAGTCAATCAAATCTTCTCATGCATCTCCTATGAACATTTATCCTTCTTCAATGACCAAAAAATCCAGGGGATGTTAGAGTCAATAGCTGGTTATTAAGAACTATTATTTAATGCTAAAAAACAATGTCAGTGGGAATTCCATAAACTTCTCAAGGTGACTGTGAAACAGGTCCCATGGGATATTTATTAAAAGAAATTTTTGAGTGAATATATTACACAGCTGTTTGATTTTGCTGTTGGTATAAATATAAGGAAATGTGGTTAGAATTCTGAGAAGGTCTTGAATTCTTAGGAAATCGTGACTTGATGGAAATAAATGTAGTGATGGTTCCATGTGGAGGGGCAAGTCCCCGAAGCCCTCTCCCCTGGCCGGCCAGAGCAACGCCCACTGGGCAGAGCCGAGGCTGCCACACCGCCTCTGTTTGCAGATTGTTCGGTTTAGTTCGATGGTTCCTTGGTTCATGTTCTTTGTGCCCTCCCCTTTATGTCTTTCGTTGGTTTGGGTACCCCAGTTCCCTCCTACCTCCCTTGTCTCCATTGGACCCATCCTTGTTCCTCCCCTTTCCCCACCCCCCTGTAAAAGGAGACTGTTCGGACTGATCCCTAAGAGTCGACCATCGGACTCCAGAGAGTTACCTCCAGGTTCCCTCAATAAAGGATCTGTGGAGACTCTCTTCTCTCGCCTTCGCCTCGTGTTTTCGCCCCTCCGGGCTCGGAAAAGCACCACTGCCGAGGTCCTGACTGGAGAGGAGCCACCCCTGTACCCGGGCTGGCCAGGAGGCTGACGGGCCCTCGGACTACCGACGGACTCGGTGTTCTGTGGTGGTGCCCCTCGCTGTCCGGCGAAAGAGGGTGCCCGCGACAGTTCCACACATAGCAATTAATTAATACATGGAGATATAAATTAGCAGAATGCTAAAGAGAAATTCAGAAACCTAAATTCTCGTTTCTATTCGATTCCTATAATATCACAAATCAAATGTGACCTTTCCTATCACAAATATTTTCTACTAAATTTTTGATTTTGTGGAAACTTCTGGATCTTTCTTCATCTACCACCCTGTAAAGATTGTCTTGAGATATGTCTCTGTGTAGAGAACCTAACAAGTCCACTACCTCATCATGTGGCTGAGATTTGTAACTGCCACTCTAACGGAGCTATTTGGATATTTTTCCCATTTTCTCTTCTACCACAATTTACTCTATTAAAGCCAGTTATGGCCTTTATTTTGTCATGTTCCCTTCCTTTTCTCCCTGGCATGGCAATTCCAAGAATTGAAGGAAGTGCCTGTCCAGTCTTTACAGTATCATCCTGGCAAACATGATGTTAAATTGATGTTGCACCTGCCTGTTTTGTAAATGCCTTAGCAGAAGATAAAGATCCAACAACACACTTTGGGAAAAACAAACAAACAAACAACAACAACAAAACCATAAAACCCAACGTAAAAGGGAAAAATCTGCCTTTCTGAACATAAGAAAAGTGGGAATCAGTAGCTGTGTCTGTGTGAACTGCTAATAAGTGAGAACTCCCCGTTGTATTTATACTCACAACTGTCATACTGTCTTTACCTAACATGTATCTTTGCAAAGTCATGTGTGAAACATAGAATATGTAAAGAAATATGGTTAAAAACACCCCCTACTTATATTAATATTCAGGACCAAGCTACCTTCCAGAGCAGTATACTCTCTACTCAAAGACATTCCACTTCCCCTCTCTCTCATTTTCACGGGCAGTCTTTATCTGTCCATCTGCAATGCATTTCTGCTCCATTAAGTTATTATAATACACAGCCATAAAGATAATGCAACTGTAAATTATTGCATTAACATTCTAGTCATCAACACACAAACTCAGACGGAACAAAAGGCAGAAGCTATTTTACCTGATAACGTGTCATTTCAGAAACAGAATATTCTCCTTCAAAACAGATGAAAAAAAACACTTGAAATGGCAATTAATACTCTTCAGAAATGCTGTCTTGACACGTTTTGCTTTTGTATTTGTTCAAATGTATGTCAACACTCAATTTAAAGGAAAAAAAAAAACCAAACAAAGAATAGAATAGAATAGAATAGAATAGAATAGAATAGGGAAGGAACCTAAAACAATCATCTAGTCCAACTGGCTGACCAGTTCAGGGCTGACCAAAAGATGAATCATGTTAAGCACCTTGTCCAAATGCCTTGTAAACACTGACAGGCCAGAGGAATCGATCACCTCTCTAGGAAATGTGTCCCAGTGTTTGACCCAATCTCTCAGCAAAGAATTGTTTCCTAATATCAAGTCTGAACTCCTGATGCAGCTTTGAATAACTCCCATTCAAAATTAAGATAAATACTTTTAAAAATTCTAATTGAAACCCAAATACTGAAAGAAGGATGCTGTGAAACATATAGCGGGGGGGGCGGGGAGGGAGAAGTAATTATAATTTAAATTCACAAAACCTATAAGAGTATTGTTTTTATTATATAACAATTCTAAATAGTAAAGAAAATTATCAACAATTTAAGCTATTGGTCAGTCTAGGTTAGATGTTTTTCTTTCATCAGTTATCAGTATCAGACACCCCAGGAAAGTCACAAGCACACCAAGTTTTCACTAGGCATACCATCCCCAGTTGCACCAATTATCAGCTTAGAGATGCCTTGAACCAGAAATGACCTCAGAATGACTTTTTTTAAAAGCCACTTAACATGGTCCTAATGGAACAAGCCAGGCATACCTTGTCATTTTGTCTCAACATTTATAAGCGCTGTGATCTTAGAAGAGCTTGGGTGACAGTTCTCCAGGAAATTTTGA
Organism: Pachycephala philippinensis; assembly: GCA_013397055.1. Taxonomy (NCBI): domain Eukaryota; kingdom Metazoa; phylum Chordata; class Aves; order Passeriformes; genus Pachycephala; species Pachycephala philippinensis. Next base: position 100,508 of record VWZT01016554.1, on the reverse strand, counting down.
GCAGAAGCCCAAAGAACCATTTTCAGATGGCAAAAACTGTCTCTGAATGTTAACAGCAGGAATGGTCCTTGTACTTATACAAGAATCAAAGCATCTTGCTTTGAAAGCAAACTTTTCAAATGCAAAATTAGAAGGGCTGTGGGGTTCTTTTTGGCTCAGTAAGAGTTGGTGTTATGGACCCTTGGATTTCTTTAAAAAGTTACTGCAGTCTTCTCTTCACTGGTTTTAGAAACAGAACTGAGCTACCAAAAGCCCTCTTAAGGAAAAAGCCAGAATTTCTTTCAGATAAATATTTTTAAAGTTGTTTGTATTTTGGAAATATAAATAAATTAAGCTTCCTACTTAAACTTACTTATTTCAGAACTAAATATTTTCATTTAAGACTTGCGGGGAAAAAAAAAAAGTAAAAATAATATGACAAGAAGAAACGACAAAGTAGCCCCTCTATTTGGTGGTGTTTCTGATCCCTTCACAGTGATGGAAGTTCTCACTGTCAGGAATATTTCCTGGGCAGACTGGGACCCAGGGATACAGGTTGGACCTTATTTACTCAGGTTATGTGGGATGGTACCTCCAAACATCAGGCAGGGATAGAGAGTGTCCACTTTTTTCCCAAATGAAACATACAAAAAACAAGCTAATGTTTTTATAAGCCACACTTAATTCTCTTTTTGACAGGTTTCAGGACACTACAATTATAAGATATTTATTTAATCTCTTGGAGAGAGAGAGACCAGGAAGTCTAGCAAACAGAACTTTCTTTCTTTTCCATGGAACATTAGGATAAGAATAAGCAAACCAGCATTTATATCATCTCTCCTTTATATGAATGCCACATCATTGCCTCTTTGAGATATGAGTGTTAAAAACCTTATTTGTGCAGCAGAGGAAAAAGATGCACAAGTAAGTGATATAACTGGTCAATAGACAAGTCAGCACTGGATCCCTCTTCCCACAGTGATCATCAAGGGTGGTGCTCATCACCTTTAGTTCAAGCTTGTGGTCAATGGCCAAAACCCCTGCCAATCTTGTCAGGAAAGAGTCAACCAGAGCCCTATCCATGAAGGCTTAGTGCAGAAAGAGAGTGCACAGTAAATGAGAAGTGTTAATGACATCAATGGCTTAATGCTAAGCTGCTTTAATCACCGATTTTATTTTGTGTAGATAACACACTAATGCACATATAGCAACCATCCACCAGAGAGGTAAGGTGGTAAATCTTTCCAACAGCAACAGGGTTCAACTGGCAGGAGTTGTCACTGAGGGTAAAGCTCCCAGAGACCATGAAAAAAATGTGTCTGCAGCAGTGCAAAATATAGGAAACAAACAAAAAAATAAGAGCGTTTTCGTATTATCAGGGTCAAGATCCTCAAAGTTCAATCTACAACCTTCGAATAGGCATTTCTGTTTCTTATTAAAAACTCTATATGTCTGCAATCAATGTCCTTCCCTGCAGGTATATTCACCACCCAGAATTCACAACAAGGAAACCTCTCTTCTTTTTGGTGTTTTTTTTTTCCCCCCTCAAATGAAGTAT
>VWZT01016554.1:66936-85290 GCA_013397055.1 Pachycephala philippinensis | reverse complement strand
TCCCTGCCCTTCCCCTCCCTTCCCTTCCCTTCCCTTCCCTTCCCTTCCCTTCCCTTTTTTATCTTTTCTAGTACAAAAACATGGGAACACATACATCACACTTCAGTTAATTCCTGGCACAGAATTTGAATGGGATTTAACTTCTCAGTTATGCACAAGGTGTACAGTCACAGTAACAACACACAAAAACAGCCATTATACTTATGTATGTAGACATGAGTAATTATAAATTTAATTACAAGGAATTACTTATGTATCTATAGTTGTGGCAGCTCCTTTTTTTATCTTATCTTGTAGGATTCCAGGAAACATTAATTTGTTAAAAAAGAATGCTTCTGGAGAGCAGAGCAGCCTGAACTCTGAAATGGATATTATTCTTACAGTGATAAAAGGAACTAAGACACAGTTGAGAAGTCACTACCATGAAAACCTCACAAACCAAGGTCCCAGAGACACAGAAGAGAGGACTGCAAAGAGTGCCTTGTTCAGCTTGCACAATGGATCACTGCCAGGGATGAGAACACAGCGTTTGCCTCTTCACTCAGCCCACGGTGCAAGCTGGGAGGGGGTTCAGCATCCAGCACAGAGATCGAGCCTGAGCTACTCACAGAACCTTCTGCAGTCACTGAAAAGAGACAGGCACTGGGAGAGGTCAGTTTATCCAACCTGCCTTCGACATCTTCCCTGATGGAATAAATCTGTCTTTGCAAAGTTATCTTTTCCCACAGCTTACATGAGGCACTTACAAGTCTAGTTTTAAACCTAAAATATTTCAGTGCAAAATTGCTATTGCGAAGTGCATTGTTTATATATATATATATATATATATATATATATATATTTTAATGAATGGCATAACAAATATGTCAGAGGAATACTGGAAAACATAGGATCTGTGTTAGCTGGGAATTTTGCCTTGTCTTGCTGTCATTAAAGAAAACAGCATGCTGAGATTTTCAGCACTCAGACGAAAAAGACATTCAAGGACCAAAGGGTGATTATGCCTGAGATAATGATGTGGAGGACGAGGGCATTAGCTAAATTCACATTCATGCTTTAATAATTGCTTAGATTATCCAGTTCACAAGTGACTTGGAGTTAATAACAGCCAGGTCAGCTGATTAATAGCAGCGCTTTTAATTTTACCAGTGTTGTTCTTTGCCAACACATTTTTATTCACAGCAGCATCACCCAAGTGACATTGCTCTTCTTTATTGCCATTTTCCAAAATTTTATATAGACGAATAATTACTACAAAGGAAAGAAATTACTTATAAAGGCATTAACAAGAAAAGCAGTTTATTTATCCAAGAAATTGAAAATTTAAAAAGGGAAAAGTAGGGATCTCTATACAGAAAGGGAAAAGGTTTTGAACAATCCATGGGGATTTTGTGGTTTTGGTTTGGGGATTTTGTGGGGGTTTTTTTGTTGTTGTTTTTGGGGGTTTTTTTGTTTGTTTGTTTGTTTGGGTTGTTTTGTTTTGTTTTGTTTTTTTGGGGTTTTTTTGTTTCCCAGAAGCTAAATTTGTCATTCACAGTGTCCCCGATGCTGTATATATTTTTATTCATGCAATTCCCTCTCTTTCTCCCTGTGGCACACGAATTCCTACCATGCTGCATAGAAAGACAATAGGTTTTCCAGCAGCATCGAATTTCCAACTAATTCCTTAAAGAAACGCTGTGTCCATGCACAGAAGAAAAACGTGTGATCCCACATGCACCCCCAGTCTTTTCTTTTTTTTTTTTTTTTTTTTTTTTNNNTTTTTTTTTTTTTTTTTTTTTTAGAAAAAAGGAAAAGAAAGATACAGTAGGGACATTCTGCATTGGAAAGAGCTAATGACACTGCTTCACTAACTTTAAGAAAAAAAACAGTAAGACAGTGGTGCTCTGCTGTGAAGAATAGAGTAGAATTAAAGCAAGAATAAGGTGTTTTGGTGGCCCTGTGTAACAGAATAAATTGTGTGTTCTCCTTCTATGAACTAGCCAGCATAGTCACAAGAAAATATTTTATTCATTAGAAAGGTGTAGGAAATTTATTAAAAAACAGTATTAAATAGTGGTATTAAATAATTTCTATAACTTTTTCCTACTCCTGACTTTCTGATTATGGAGATTTTTAATACAAAAATGTATTTTGAAACAGTTATTCACTGTTTCGAACACTACAAATTGATGTATAAATTGACTTTTTTCAGGGGAGCATAATTACATTGCAGGAAATCTTGTACAATTGTATTATTCAATCCAGTTCAGCACATAGTTTTACAACAGACGTAATGTGAGCACAATCAGAATTACATCTTCTATTCTCTATTCTAACCTAATTATAACATTCTTTAGCTTTTAATAACGGCACAATGTGGTAATGCTGCTGGGTGACAATTCATACAAGCAAAAGACTAATATAGTAGGACAGTAAGAGTTATGGGAAAAGACAACTTGTGAATGAATAAAACCTTCATGAAAAAAACCTAAAAAATTACAACAAATTACAACTGCCTGTGGATTGTCATAACTGTGCTGGATTTTTCATGAGGAATAGCAGGACTGACATTGCCTCCTGCAGCTGGACGTGGTATGAGCATGTGGGCAAAGTGAACTCTATTTCTGTGCCAAGTTACAAGGGGGTGTACTGGATGCCCTTTCCTCCTTGGAACAAAGATCTTGTTTTGTGTTCGTCCTATGCAACGTGAATCCAAAGGGAAAACATGCCACTAATCTGTGGATGTGGAAAGCAATGGACCAGGTGAAAACAGTGATGGGGAGTGGGAGGTAAAAGAGATTTAAAAAAAAAAAAAAAGGGTGAAAAAGCATAAAACTTTTTGACTCTTTCTGTGTGGTGGCCCATGTTTTCCTTCCCCATGAGTACCATTCATCTCCCCCTGAAACGTGGAAGGAAATAACCTGTGCCCTCTACAGCTCTGAGCCACCCCCATCACAATTTCCACATCTGTGTGTTCTCCATCTGCCCACGGTTCCTAGAGAAGAAGCGGTGACACTGAGTCCCCCCCAAGCATAGGGCTTGTTGGACTTACCCCAATCAGGAATGGAGACATTTCTGCATCTTTAGTAGGGGTATTATCTCAGGTGGGATTTAAAAGGTGGTGGGGTGGCACCTCTAAGTGTTTCTTGAGTATTTTAGAACACAAAAACTCCTATAAAAAGTGGAAGCAAAGATTTGTGTAGTACAGTCAGGTGCTTGAAGGGAAACAAGGAAAATATATTTTTTCTGTTGTTCTTCAAGCTTCTAGCAATTCTGAATTGAATATACTTACAATTCAACCTCCAGAGTATTTTTGATCATTTCTTTACTTGCATCATTTTTTCTGTCCTTTTTAGGGTGCCTAATTTTTCTGTTTAATAATAATTACCAAAAGCAAAAAAAAAAAAACCCTCTCAAAGTTATGGCCAATACTGAACGTGGTAAAAGTCCAAGGTGGCAACAGCCAAATTTCTTCATAATTTTTTCCTACCTCCTCAATTCTCCTCAAGAGAGAGGGTCCTTATTATGACAACTTTCATTCCAAATTAACTTCTTGTATTGGGTGTGTTTGTTATGGTTGAGAAGACACAGAAAAACACACACACAAATAACTAATATGATGTCTTTCCATATAAGATGAAATTGTAGTACGTGGAAAACAGGGAGCCATAAGTGATTTTCCCATTACACTTTTCCCACAACTCCACTGCTTTTTTCTTCCTGGTAATCCTTTAAGATGGATATGACTATGATTGATCATCTTTAATTCGTTGAGCAATAAGAAATTTGGGCATTCATCTTTATTTATCTGAACTCTGCAAAACTGGCCTCGGATTTGCTAGAGAACTGGATGTCTTGGGAAATTTCCAATCATCACTTGGTCATGCATATTACCAATGCATGGGGGTCTCCTGAGGGTTTTTCTCTTTTTTGAGAGTCTGATGCTTGGATTTATTCATATTTGGAAAAGGAATAATTTTAAATTTAGCTGAGAATTCATGGGAATTAGAAGCAAAATTAATACAGGAGGATAATGGGCCAGCATGAGGTTTTAATTAATCTTTGTCTTACCCTGGGATACGGAAAATGTCAATTTGCACTAGTTCCACGAAGGATTAAGATGAGTAATATGTACAGTCCATTTAGCTTTGAAATAAAACATAAAGAAAATAAAAATGAGAACTTTTGATTCAATGTGACACTAAAGGGGAAGAGAATTAAACAGTTATTAAATGGAGCTGGCTCAATTACCACCATTGGAGGTGACCCTAACAAAATACAGCTGGTTTTACAAGACACCATTTATATCCCCAAACCACATTTACAGCAATGTTTGCCAAAATCAGAATCCAAACAAATGTCTTCTGTTGATTGCTGTGCAGGCCAGAACATCCCATTTGTTCCACTGAAACATCAAAAAAGATTGGGGAAGAAGCCAAATGAGTTAACTGAGGAGATTCTGGCTTTGTGTAATCCATACTTCATACCTTGTCCCCCTGAGTATAGATCCAGCTGCAAAAAGGATGAGAGGGAAACAAACTGGATGTGTGAAATCTATATTTTATGAGGACCTGGCAGTGATTTGGGTTCAGAAAGTGGGCAGGGAGCTACCTTTGCAATGCTATGTGTAATGTGAGTCTCATGGTCCAGGTCCAGAAAAATACGTGTGCTCATCTCAGCCAAATCATCCCTATTCCCTTGGTTTAGTCATTAGAGAAATTTGATCTTCTTTAAAGAACTAGTAAATTTATTGAAGGGGTTAAGACATTAGGAAGAAACTTTATTACTGTTAATAATACAAGCCTAACTTCTAAGAGGAAAATAAATGATAAATAAGTCATCAGTACATGTGGAACTGGTCTATCCATTCTCCTTCAGTCTTTTGTCCAAGCCATCTTTTTGAATCCTCTAAGTATTGCAACCTTTCAAATTTTCAGTAAGTGTTATGGTTATTTCTATTCCTGTCTTCAGGAACTTAGGTTCTAAATGTTTCCCTTTCTTTATGAAACAGGGAACAGACAGAAAACTCTTTTTAAGTGCCAACTTTTCCTCCACTTCTAATCTGCTAACATTCTAAACAAATGCTGTAGACCTACTCTCTCATACTTCAGACTCTTCTCACCGTTATCTAAATTGCCTTCAGACTCACACCCAAAAGACTTTAGACTACAAAACAACTCAAGAGAAATATTGGAAAGAAATAACAGACAACTTTAGAGGATGTTTGCTGGTGTCATGAAACATTTTGCTTTGGAAGAATGAGAATTGAATATTTCCCTCCTCCCACCCTTCCTTCTGGTTGAACAGCACCTTCCACCGTTCCAAGATTACTGCACACATCCTCTTACCTTTAAGCCAAATTTATGGATGAGGAAATTACAGCAACAAAACTGAGTATTGCATCCAGCTCTGGGGTCCCCAGCACAGGAATTATATCAACCTGTTGGAACCAGTCCAGAGGCCACCAAAATGATCAGAGGGATGGAGCAGCTCTGCTGTGAGGAAAGACTGAGAGAATCGGAATTGTTCAGCCTGGAAGAGAAGGCTTTGTGGTGACCTAATTTTGGCCTTCCAGTACCTGAAGAAGCCAAAAAGAAAAATGGAGAGAGACTTTTTACAAAAGCCTGGAGTGATAGGACAAGGAAGAATGGCTTCCAACTGAAAGAGAGTAGGTTTAGATTAGATATTGGGAAAAAATTCTTTGCTGGAAGGGTGGTGAGGCACTGGAACAGGTTGCCCAGAGAAGCTGTGGATGGCCCATCCCTGGAGGTGTTCAAGGCAAGACTGGATGGGGCTCTGAGCAACCTGATCTAGTGGAAGGTGTCCCTGCCCATGTCAGGGGGTTAGAATGGGATCATCTTTGAGGTTCCTTCCAACCCAAACCATTCCATTATTCTATGAATATTCTATGGACCTCTCAAACACAGTTTTGCTGATAGTTTCTCTAAATATGCTGTCATTCTCTCTTTAATTTTTTTTTCCTAGATAAAAGAAGTGAAGTAGTAAAATCCACTCTTTATGGGTCATTCAAATGTTTGGAAGGTCTTGGGCAGCTTTTGTATATATTTTCCCTTAACATCTCCAATAATGAGGACTTTTTTTTTCAAAATACCATCTTCATTCACTAATTAATTAGAAATATCAAATAAAAAGGAGGGTAAAAGGGGAAACACAAGGAAACAAAATGTGTTATACAGCATAAAAGGCTGATGAGAAACATGAAAATAATAGCAGAGAGTGGATTAAATAACAGAAGAAAATAGATTGGAGAGTATAAAAAATAATTAATATATTGAAAATTTAGTAAGTAGAGAAATTGAGCAATGGAATGAGATGATTACTAAAAACTTTCTATAGGGATGTGCAGAAGGCAGTAAATCACCTCACATTTACCTGATAGGACTGCTCTTGAGAAAGAGGAGTACTTGGAGCTCACTGGAATAAGAACTGTATTCTGACTGATTCCGTGCAGGATCTGAAAGAACCTCTTTGACTACACACTAAAAGGTGCTGATGATGATCATGGAGGAGAAATCCATCAGAGGATAAAGCAGCGAGGTAGCCACCATCACTCAGGAAGATCCTCAGCAGCAAACACCTGGAAGTTGAGAGATTGCTCAGAGAAAGTATCATCTGGGTGGCCTCTCTGTACGCAAGATATGAAGTTATACATGTTTTTGGTCCAACTCACACCCATTGGTAATGATTTATTTTGGCACTGGAATAAGTACTGTAATGTCATAGAATCATGGAATGGTTTGAGTTGAAAGGGACCTTAAAGATCATCTTGTTCCAACATTCCTGCCATGGGCAGGGATACTTTCCACTAGACCAGGTTGCTCAGAACCTGGACTAGTCATACCTAGTGTAAAACTAGATTTTTTCTGTATCAATCTAGTAATTGACATTTTGCCCTTTTTACAACACCTTTTATATAGTATAAAATTACTTGTTATGTATTTGATGAATTTTCATAGTATTTCAATAGAGCATTAATTTGATTTTGTTATGCTGTTCCTCCAGCTCTTATTTCTAAATTGATGTGTGTTCTTGAATTATATAGTCACAAATAGTTTGTGTCTTTTTTTTTTTTTTTTAATATTTGTTTTCAGTCTACCCATCAATTCAAGAAATATTTAGGACAAATCTTGTCTCCACATCCATTTAACTCCACTGTGTTGTGCATTTGAGCGTCTACTTTAACAGAAAGTTTGCAAATTTATAATCGACTCTTGTAAACCATGGCTGCACTTGAAATGGTGGAACATTGAGGACATTTAAGGTTAAGAAAGCTTCTATCAGTTCTTACCCTTTCTTAATAAATATGTCTCCACAGTAGAAACTTAAAAAAAAAAAAGTGAGCGCTACCTTTTTTGTCCTAAAATGCCTTGAAATCATAATAATTTGAACACTATTTTTAAATTTGCATACTTAGGTTATAACATGATCCCTGCAGGAAGTCAGGTGGTATTTTAATCTCATATAAAGCTGTTGACATCAGTAGAGACATAGAAATAGTTGCTACTCAGCATGAGCAAGAACAATCCGGTACAAAGACGTAATTTATGTAACAGAAAACAAGGTACTTTTTTTGAAATTGGAGATGTACAGGTGGGGAAAAATTTGGGAAACCGTTTTGTTTTTCTTATGGGGCTTTATGGCAGAAATTTTCATCTCATTTCCTCATGACTCCATTTTGTATAAAACAAAAAACATTCTAATTTATTTCAAGCTTGAAAGCCACTTCGGATATGATCCAACTTTTAATAATCTCATCTCTAATGTGCCGACATAAGCAGCTTGATCCCACACTGCAATTTGATACCACATGAAAGTCACTCCACAAACCCAGCGCTACATCTCCAACTACACTTTTCAAACTGCACTTCAGAGCTTAACTGAAGAATTTTAAATACTTGTCCTTGTCCTGCTGTTATCTAAGAAGCCAGATAACTACACATTTCCACATTTAAAAAATGTGGGGTTGTGCTTTCATTATATATAAATAATTTTTTTTTTTTTTAATCACAATATCAATTCTTATGACAGATCTCTGCACTTGAAACCTGTTTCAATTCTATGCTATGTCAGGACGACTTCACTCTTTATAAATAAGCTGATTAATTTATGTCAAACATCTAACTGACATCAGGGATGTATTTACTGTCTGATAAATGTTGATTGCATATACATATGGCAAAGTGCACAGAAATAAAGGAAATAAAAGTTAAGCTGCCCAAAATGAATCAATCTACTGTGCTGTACTTATATGTTTTAGTCTACATTCAGATGCTATTTCCAAGCTTTGAAAACTGCCCAAGACATATGCTGGTATAGCTCATACAATTAAAAAATATTCATATCTCCCTCAAAAATGCAAGTTTTTTTTGACTTTTAAAACTAATATTAGCAAATACATTTTAAAAAATTGAACATAATTTTTAGTCTGAAATCAAGGTAGTCTCTCTGCTCCCTTATTCCATGTTCAAGGGCTATCTCAGTTTGATGAACTCGCCACAAAATTTCATTTTTAAACTAGTTTTTAGAGGAATACATAAAGACACCTAATGCACAAGTAAAAATAATGCACTACAAAATAATCTCATCTTTACACAAAAAAGTTGCCAAGTGTAGATCTATTCTACCATATGAAACCAACATGCTATATTTCAAAACAGTCAACAAAATTAAAGTGTATTTTTAGCAGAAATAGGGTACAATTTCTTAATAATTGGTTGCTTTTAAATCCAGAAATTATTTTACCTGTTACCTTTCCTGTTTTCTCCTCATTTTCAAGGAGTATTGGTATGGATCTTTTGGAAGGAATGCTTACTTGACTGTTGGAGTTAGGGGATGGCTTGCTGTGCAGTTGTTCTAGATTTTCACTGCTGGTTTATCAGCCCCTCTCCTTCATTTCTCATTATTCAATCCTCCTTTACATTCCTTTCCTGTCCTTTCAGTGGCACATGCAGCTCTCTGTTCTCATTCACAGGTTCAGCATCACCTACTTTGCACCTTGGCTCTCCCTGAGGCCCTTCCAAAGGGCTTGACCCAACGTTTGCTGGGTTCAGACAGTCTGCACAGCTCAGAGAGAGCATTACCAAAACAGAGAGGGAGTTTCATAGGTGCCTGAAGGATTGAGGTACCACTTTTTCTTTAATCACAACCTATCCCAGCCCCTAAAACTGTTTAGAGAGGAAAGCTTAGCATAGCTGGATCTATCATGTACCCACATCCTAAACACAGGGAGACCAGGTGGGTGTGCTTCACAACACACCAATATTTTAAACAACAAGTTAAGCCACTAATCATTGCTTTCCGTGGCAAGTGTCCCTTCCAAAGTGATCCTGGACTGTGTGGGGCATCAGTCTTCAGGCCACATTATTTACCAGGAAGAGGATCAGAGAATTATAGAATGGTTTGGATTAGAAGGGATCTAAAGATCATTTAGTTCCAACCTCCCTGCCATGGACAGGAACAACTTCCACTAGACCAGGTTGCTCAGTCAATCAAGTCTTGCCTTCTGAGCAGTCTTGCAGATCTAGACATGTCCTAAATGTGAAGGATGCTCAGTCATCTGTAAGGAAAACCTGCATGGACTTCCTTTATTATATGTTTTCTGCTTTCAATTTTCCTAAGAATACAGGTCTTTAATGAGTATTGGATGCTAATGGTGAAAGGAAAACTTTGGATTCCTAAACACAAGTCAGAAATGTCGTTCTAAAGAAGATATTTGCATGAAGTAATAGCATTAAAAAAGTTTAGCTACATAAGTTAATCTTGCTATTTATCAGTATTATCATATGAGAAAAGCCTGAAAGAGCTGGCACTATTTAGCTTGGAAAAGAGAAAGTTCAGCTGGATCTTGTCCCCATGTATAAATCTTGATGACAAGGAGTGAAGGAGAAGGAACCAGATTCTGCCCACCAACAGGATGCAAGGTAATGGGCACAAATCAAAACCCATCAAATTCCATCTGAGTGCAAAAAAATCCCCCACTTTTGAACTGTGAGCATGCTCAAACAGTGGAAGATGTTGTGCAGAGCTTTTGCCAAACATTATTTTTAAAACTAGAACATTACTGTGTTTTCAGTACTGTCCTTGTTATAAATCCAAAATAAAGCACTACATGAGCTGCTATGAAGAATATTAACTTTATCCCAGCCAAACCCAGCGCATATCTCAATGATTATGCGATTATCATAGTGTATTCCTTCCTCCCCTCTGTTTATAGAGAGACTTTGTTTGTAATACACATTGTAAAACCGTGTAATAAGGTCTTTACTGGAAGACTTTTTATTCCATGGATTAACTCCTCAGAAGGCTGCTGTCAGTTAAACACATGGCTAACAACAAACTTCATATTTTAGCACAATCACATTTTAAAATCAAGAGAAATTTGTAGGGTAAAAATAAACATTGTGAATGAGAGTAAATACATTAATCAGTTTTTAAGTTCTGTGACTGCATGGCTCAGTTGTCCTGTAGGTATGTCTAAATTTGCACATTCATTCAACCCCCTGCATAATCTGAATGAGAAGATTTCACTGCAGAAAATTCACTGTAGAAGAGTCAGAAATGGGAAAAGGATAACCCAGTTACATATCTTTTTCTCCATGCTTTCCCTAATGATTTATATCCCCTCACTGAAAGAGATACACTTGTCAAGGACCCACAGATTGAACAATGTGTGGCCTCTTTTTATCACGGAGGAGGGGGAAAAGGTCAGTCATTAGAATGAATAAGACCCTCATTGATTTTAATCGAATCCCATTGATTTGCATAGAAGACAATTAGTTTGAATTGACTTTTATTGATTTGTGCCTAATTGGACTCAATTAAAACCCAGTGACTTGCATTGAACAAACTAAATTGCACTGACTAATTGGACTGAACTGAAGCTCATTGAAGTGAAGAGTGTTCAGAGAGATGAGCAAAAAGCCTGCGATTGCTTTTAATAAGACTCCTATGCTGTTGATGAGTGCCTTCTGAAATCTGAGTGAATGTCATTGTTAAAGGCCCTCTTTGAAAAACAGAGTGTTGTTTGCACGTGACTTGTGATTACCTTCAGCTGTTGGTTTATTTCGTTTATAATTTTTTTTTTCCTTGCCTAAAGATCTTGCAAAAAAATTCAATTTAATTACTTTAAAAAGAGTTGCAACGCTTCTTTTTTTCTTTTTTTTTCCTGAAAAATCCATCTTCCATATGTAACCCACTTGACAGGTGGCATTAGGAAGGAGTCTAGACAAACAAGGGTATTATTAAAACAGGCAGACAGGACCTGCAGACTCCTGTCTTGCTTTCTCCATTATGCAGATGGTTCACTATACTCATGCAAACAGTACCATCAAGTGACTTGGAGCACAGAGCAGGGCAGCTTGATGGAGCACTGGGAACCCTGTCCAAATGGAAGGTTATCAGATGCAGATGAAGCTTAATCAATCCTATAAGCAATTTGATGAGTTTGTTAGAATAATTAAATAAATTTTTAATTAGGATCACCAACATAAGTGAGGATAGCTCCGTTGCACCAGAAATCGGTGATTTCTTTGCTTATTGAAACTTTATAATATATAATGATGTCGATCAAGCCTATGCAGAATGTGGTTGAATTTGGACTGAAAGACGTTCCTCTTCAGCTTTCAGATGATTCTGAACCCACCCCATTTCACTCAGCACACGAATGCAGGAACCACAGCTCTTAGTAGGCATCACCATGGCTGGTATCGGAAGATGCCTCCAGACAATTATTCAAACTGCAAAGACGCTGTAGGTCTGTGGTTTAGGTTACAAATCACAAAGTACAGCACAGTGGTGGTGGTGGTTGCTACACACCTCAGTCTGCTGGAGGAAAAGATAATCCAATAGATAAAAGACCATAATTCTCTAGCAGTTTGAAAAAGAAATACAGAATATCGGAAAGGAAGAGACTTCCTGGGCCACTAAGACCAGTATTTTTCTGTCCCAGGCATGCATCATGTATTGCCTTACATAAACCTATAGCTTCAGTATAAAACTCCCGTATTTTTCACCCACATTACTCTTATCAGAATATTCTTTATGTCTCTTTTCTTCCATGAGAATCAATGTCTAGGTTTCAGTATCTGTTTAGTCATAGCTATGTTGCAGTCACTATGTAAAAATATTTTCCTTTAGTTCTTTTCTCTCACTACTGTTTACTCCCCTGGCATATTTATAGATCACAATTATATTTCTTGACAGTCTTTGTTTTATTATGCTAAATAAGCCAAGCTCTTTCAGAGCACTCTCACGAGGTATGGTTTCCCATTGCCTGTGTACAATCATTTGTCTCAATACCTATTCTAGCCTGAATTGATATTTTTTTTACTTACACATGAATGATCAGAACTGTTACACAGATACAAGAACTGGAGAGAGAAAGAGACAAAGAAAGCAAGAAAGAAAGAAAGAGTGAGAGAGGAAAAGAGAAAGAGAGAAAGGGCTGGAAGGAGAGAGAAATTTGTTGGGATTCTGGCAGAGGGTAATGCCATGATAATTTAATTTGCCCAAACAACTATATGATGCCTGATGGTGATGGGAACTCCTGTTACAAGAGTGGGTCCTTGCCTCAGTATCTTCACCCAAATCAAGAAAGATGTCCCAAACCCCTGTTTTGCTCAGTTTGTACAAGCCAGATGCCCAAGTGACATGAGAACCCCAGGACATGCAACTCTTGCTTGTTAATACACCTTAAATACGTAAAAAAACATGGATTGGATGTCTTAACTGCATACAAAAGACTGTCCTACACAACCAGGTCTGCAAGAAAACACTTCTATTGTTTATGTTCAATGATATTATCTATGCACAACTCTCCTGTAGTAGGAGTGATGTAAAAGGTCTGTGGCTTAGTTCACCCAGGAGTTCACTCAGCTTACCTAGATGTATAAATTGGTCCTGATGAAGCAGAAGCTGACTTAGGTGTAATTTGTAGTTTGAAATTCCCATCTGAACAGCTCCTGTAACAAAAATTCCAATATGTAATTCTAAAGGCTGGATCAGTCACCTGGTTTTGACTTTTGATGCTGTCTCCAGGCAATCCATTATCCCACCTCTGCAGGTGCCTGTCCAGAAACCTCTTGGACCATGCCAGCAGGATTCTGAGTGCACAGGCACAGCTCTGAAAACAGATATCCCACTGTTATAACTAATGAACAAACTTAAATTTCATAATTCCAACTCACAACCTAAATCCCATAATCCTGCCACAACTGCACAGAATATTCCAATTGAGTTTTCATTGGAAAATGGCACAAAGACATTTGTATTTCTACAGAAATTTCATCCTCTGATAAAAGGAAAGACCATTTTTTCCCCCACAATTACTTCACATTATCCATATTTGTCCTTTGAGGAGATAAAATGACAGAATTTTTCTCAGTCATATACGGCTAATGAATTATATAGAAGGAATATTGCTATTAGGATCCATGTTCAAGAAGCACTTTTATTAGGAAACATACATTTACAAGAGATATCTTTGGTCTCCTTTGTTCATACATTTCATGAAAAAAACACTGAATTTTCATAACAGATCATGTTCATTTTTTAAAAATGAAAGCATGGAGTCCTTTGTTTTAAGTGACTTCTTATTTGAAAATATAGGGTAATTATTTATAGAGTCTATGACATTGTATCAAAGTGACAATTCTCTGTGCTCAGCTTTGTAAGACCATCAACCTCTGGGACTAATTCAAGAATGGAAAAAAGGGTACTATCTCAAAAAAGAAACCAATGATCTAAAAATCTTTTTGATCTAAGAATCATAATGGTCTATTGAGGGTATAATAACATCAATGAGAAAGAAGAAACTCTGGAACAGTCTTCTGCAATTGATTAACCACTTAGTAACCCTTCACAAACTTTTTATGAGCATGTCTTTAATATAACACAAATATATTTCCAGCACTGTGTTATTTCTAGATTTGCTTTAATGACTATTAAATTGTCATAAATGAATAATTTCAAATATCATCTATTTCGGCTATAATATGATAGTGATTTTTGTAATCCACATTTTAGGATCATATTTTGCATCACTGCCATTTATCTTCACTATCAGAATCTGTGCACTTTCCAGTGTCCTTTATTACGTTGCTGTAATTTCACAGATTTTCTCATTACTGGAAAAGTGTTTTTCCTGAGTCAATTTTGCATTTAAATTAACCATTGTGTATTTCATTCTAATTTCTTAATTTCATGGCTAGCTTTTCCCTATGATTTTTACAAAATTAAGGATGATGGCCGTAATAGTGACAACTATTTTTTTTATTATTATTATTATTATTTATTTGGCATCCATCTTCCTGTGCTTCTCTGAATTTCTTTGATTTGCTTGGAAGGGGGTGTGAGTGGGGAGAGAAATCTTTACATGAAGCCAGTTTTAGTACAGAAATACAACAGAGGAGTCATTTTCATCCAGAGTTATTCCCACATATTGGATTTGTGTCTCGTTTTCTGGAGTGCTGATTCTCTGTACTGAAAGAAAGCAATTGCAGACACCTGACCACACATATTAAAGGCTGCTGTGCCTTCGAATGAGAGATGAAAGCTTGTGATTTCAAACACATAAAAGCATTCAATGTGGGCACAATTGAGAAAGTCACAGAAGATTTGCCAGCACAGTATTATCTGTACTGTCTAGGCTAGTATATAAGAGCATCATTACAAAGCAAAATAAGCCCAGAAGAACCCAATCCATCTCCTGAACATTCATTTCACGTCTGTTTGATGGTCCATGAGCACAGTCTTGCAAAACCACACAGAAGAATACTGGGACAAAAGATCTCTGCTTTGCCTCGTGAAAGGTGATATCTTACTGCCTACCTTCCCGGAAAAACAAACAATTCCAGGAAAGCTGGACCTGCAAAATTATCTTTGTGTTTAGCAAGCAGCATGGAAAACATTCAGGAGGCTTTTTTGTCAATGGTTGCCCTTCTCAGCCCCTCACCAAAGCTCACTGCAGGGAGTCATTGTGGTCACGGAGAATACTCCAAATTACCTGTGGACACTTGACTGCATCCAGAATGTTGTGAAAGTACATTTTTTTTCTGTCTCAATCACCACAAGAACTTCATAAGGCTGGGGTACAGTTTGTTTGCTGAACCAAAACACTTCTCATCAGGCATCTCAATGGTTAGAGTCCGTTGAACCCTAATCCAAAGCCCTTGATCCAATACTGACCTAGGTTTTGCTGCGTTTCTATTCAGACCTAAGCCTGACCTCTGCAAACATAAATCCTTTTGCTAGAATTATTGCTTCCTGTTAAAAGTTTCCTTTTGCACATTTATATCTTCCAGAAATCTAGAAGAAAGGAAAAGTTTTTACTGTATCCCACAGTTCTTTTATCCATTTTCTAGACTCTTCCTTTATTTTTGGCCCATGAGTTTCATCTCTTTTTTTATAAATATATAGAGATTATGACACATTTTTATCATAATTATTCAACTTCTGAAGCAAAGACTATGAATCTTACACACTTGTAGTGCTCCTTTCTTTCTTTCTTTCTTTCTTTCTTTCTTTCTTTCTTTCATTCTCTTGTCCACTGTCTCATCTTGCTCATCCATCATATTTCAGCATAAATTTATCTCTTTTCCTTCTGATGCACTCTGACCTCTGTTTCCTGGAAGATTCTCCCCACGTGCAGCCCTCACCTCACCTCCCTTGCTGTCCTTTCATAGCTTTTGTTTTCTCCAAACTTGAAGGATCTTATATCCTCCTAAGACATCACTCATATGCCCTGTGCCCTTTTCTACTCTCAGTCCTTGAAAAATCCTTCTTCTTCCTCCAAATTGGAGTAGAAGATAGGAGAAATCTGAAGCAGTTTTTTCTGCCTCTTTTTTTGCTTCCCTGAGGTGCAGGAGACTGAAAGAAAGAGGATAAAAGAGAGGTCTGCACAAAAGAAAGGTAGATCACCTCAGAGGGAGTAGCCTGGAAGGCCAGAAGTCCTGTTACGAGCTTTTAGATGAGAGGAAAAAGATACAAGAATGAAGGCAACGTCTTCTACTGCTTCCTTGTGGGGAAGAGAATGGCCATCACCTGTCACCATGGCTCAATAGCCCTGCTTTAGCTCTTTGAATGCTGCTACAATCCAAATAAATAAAAGTTATTTCATATTCTAACTCCGCCTTATCAAGAGGAATGATCTTTCATGGAACGTGCATGCTGGTCCCTGGAGCACTTCACACATTTAATTTCAGACTATGTGAAACTCAGGCACAATTATCTTTTATGTGAAAGAAAAATTCACGAGCTCTGTCTATATTATCAATTATTAAACTCAGACAATTAGAAACACATTTAGCAGATCCTGCATGCATCCATTTCTGAGTCCCTGTATACCTGCTTCTACGAAGGGAGAAAAAAAGATCTGAATTGGAACCTCCATTAGAAGGACAACATGCCTTTAGCATTTTTTTAACCTCTAATTGCAGTGTCATCCACCATAACCCCTCAATATAAATTTTTAAAGCATATTTTCTTCCCTTTCTTATTCCATTTCAGAACACTTGGGAGAGGCAAGATTTCTGAGTGTCTCTTCAAAAGAAAAGCATAATAGCTTTAAATTGAATAATGGAAAAAATTGAGCTAAGTAAAAGAGTCATAAATCATAGAATTCTAGAATGGTTTGAGTTGGAAGGAACCTTAAATATCATTTACTTCCCACCCCTCTGCCATGGGCACAGACACCTTCCACTAGACAAAGTTTCTCCAAGCAAAATATGTCAAAATATGAAACTCAGCTTATGTTGCCTTTTTGGGTAGGAGGTCTTCCTTACTTTGGCTAACAATGGCAAAAGACAGTAAATAAAAAGGGTATCTCTGGCTATAAAACCTGTTGGCCCATGAAAAGGTCTATGGCTTCTCAAAGGAAGGGATAGAGTCTTTTGACACCTAAAATTACCAAAGGAAAAAAAAAAAGAGAAACCATATTGCACAGAGAGGCTTTTCAGGTTAGAGAGCCCTCCTGTGGCTCTGAGAAGAGTTCCCTGTTTTTGTGTTTGAATGGTGATGGACCAGAGAATGCCAAAATTGAGTGAAGCCAAAGAAATTTGAATCATTACCAGGATAAAAAGCCTGCACAACTTTAAAGCAGCTAGGATAACAGCCACTGTTTTCTAAAATGCCTCTTGTTTGGAAAAGTTTTCTTTTCCTAAGATCATGCTTGCAATCAAAGGATACTGAAAATCACCAAGTTCTTGGAATAATTAAAGTTCTTCATTGAAACTGGTTGAATATAAGTGGCAATAAAGATCTATTTACCATAGGAAAGACAAAGAGATGTTGATGCCGAGAGGAGACAGCGATCCTTCTTGCTTCTAGAGAACTTTCCAGGTTCTGTGAATGGAAGTTCCAATGAGGTATGGGTACTGCTATAGGCACTCAACTTTCATCCCTTCAGCTGGTTTTGCACTTTGTTTCAAGTGCTTTTGTTCCTCCAAGGGGTTAATAGATAATGCTATATTTGGAGGGTAATTCTTTGTTTCTGCATGGCTGCAAGCCTGCTCTCACATTTTACTAAAAGGAAACTGCTGTGGGGTCCAATTACCCCTGCTGGGCCAGCTGAAGTGGCCAACTCGTATGCAACTTTAGAGCAGCTGAAGAACATCAGTTACAAGAGGTAAAGGCTGAAGGTGGGATGCACATCCCAGCACATCCAGTAAGATCTTGGGAAAGGGTGAAAGGGCAGCTGATTAATAAATGAGACTATGTGCCTGCATTTCTTTTAATATATATTATATGTGTTAAGGTGATTGCAAAAGAAGAAATGGATTCAGAAAATATAGCAGCTGATTTCTAGTGCCCCCTTCTGCTATTAGTAATGCTTTTCTCTGTAGCATAATTAAGCCCACTGCGCACCTGAATTTGTTTTCATGCTGATCTGAATGTAATTTGGCTGGATTGTAATACAGCACATTAAGTCTGTTTGAAGATGAACGAGACTTAAATTGCTGAAACCTACAGCTCAGTTTTTATTCTTTTTTTTTTTGGTTGTTGTTTGTTTGCTTGCTTGTTTTGTTTGTTCAATTCTAATTTAGTTTTTCAGATGATGTGCACATGCAGAATGCTACCAAATCTTAATGATGTGTGGCTTGTGCTTAACCAGGTGCTTTACGATGTCTAAAGCAATAGCTTTGCTTTTGCAGCTCTGAAACAAACTCACCTTAGACATAAAATATGGATTAAAGTACATAGGTGTGGTGGTTTGAAGAGACTGAGTTGATGGACAAGGTTTTAGACCAATCGCTTCTCACGATTTTGCATATAAAAGGCACTGGTGAAGGGAAGTGCTCTCTTCTTTTCCGGTCCCTCAGCCGGGAGGGGTGGCGGGGCCGGGCCCGCCGGGCCCTG
>VWZT01016554.1:40423-61933 GCA_013397055.1 Pachycephala philippinensis | reverse complement strand
AAAAAAAAAAAAAATACAGAGGGCAGGGGAAAAGCTGATGCTTCCATGGCCCTTCTAAAGGTCAGAAGTGCAGAATAAATACTGTGTCAATACAGCATCTCTGTTAAAATGATCCAGTAGTTCATTCACCTTTACTTCAAGATGGTAACAAGTCAAATACCCAGAAGAGGGAAAGAAACAGTTTGAGGGACACTCAAAATTTAAAACATTCCAATACAATTTAAAAAGGACAGTCAAGGTCACTTTGAATTTATAGAAAAGGAACAGCAGAAAAAGAATCAGTAAGGTGTAATGATAGTTAGGTGGATGAGAGGGCAGACATTTATGGTGTCAGTGATTGAAAGAAGGAAAGCAACTGTTATGTGTTGAATTAACATTCTAGACTGGAAAGAAAAATATTTCTGAGACTTAAATATGACCACTATATTGTTAGACAGGATATTTTAAAAATACACTCAAATCTAATTAGTTAGATTATTTCTCTAATATTTATTGTTTCTTCTTTTATCTTTTATATCCAGTGAAGCATTTTGCTTTTTTCACGTGCTCCTCACTCATCACTGAGTTACACCATAGGCTTTCACTTTTATTTGGCTAAATTACCACAGGTGATTCTCCCAAAACATTTTAATGGACAAAATATGAAAAAAAAAAAAAACAACATTTCAGACCAGTATAGAAGCTACTGGGGAGGCAGAGATCAGGGTAAGAAATTTATATCTTTTTTAACACCAAGTGCTTTGTTTGTTTATTTTATAATAGAGAGAGATAAAAAGCTATTGATGATAGCCATCATATTTCCACATGTGTCTGGATGGAATGTGCAAAGAAACAGATAACACTTTTCTGAAGTCATTCCTCCTATGGTGAGATGTGCAACTACAGGGTTTAACTTTGAGTTTCAAAAAGCTTTTGATAAGGTTATGCTTCTAAGATAATTGGTTATGGGAGATACAAATATTCCAGGAGTTAAAGAAGTTTTTAAAACTCAGATGAAGTCCACGGATGAAACTCTTCAGTTTTTGACTGATATGGAAAAGGTGAAAATCAGGCCAAAGGGGCAGAACCTGTTCCCACTTCATGTGAACCCTAAATAAAAGTCTGATTAAAATTGTGTGGTGTGCTTTATGTCTTTGCAGTCTCAGGCACCAAATGTTTAAATATATGAATTTAAAAGGCTACATTTGATTGCTTATATTTCCAAGGAGGTGCCAGGTCCTGCACTAAACTTGCAAAAACCCCATGCAATACTGCAGACTGGGAGCAGAGTGGCTGGAAAAGGACCTGGGGGTGCTGGCCAATAATGGCTGAACATGTTTTTTCTGGCCAGATGCAGTATCTCGTCTGATTTGAAACACTATGCATGTAGATTAATCAGTATATATGTGATAATTATAATTCCTCAAAAAAAAACAAGGAAGAAAGTCAACTCCTGCAGATCTGTTTCAATGTCCTTGTTAAATGTTCTCAAATCCATGTCAAATTCTGTTGTTTTATCAGTAAAGATTTATGAAAAAATACTTTATGATCCTAAATAATTTTCTACCATGAATACTAACAAACTATTTGTTCAGAAATGGTCCATTTTCTTTGCCAGTCTGTATTTCGGCAAGACAAGGAGACATACACCCACAGAGAAAAGTGTATCACACCCAAATTCTGCCTCTTGACATTCCAAGCCAGGAGAGAGAAATGCCTCTTTCAGTCTGACTTATCTCTCAGGCGCAAGAGCTGCTGCTCTGCTGTAGTCAGCTGCACTTTTATCATAGGCTTATCAAGTAGGTAATTCTAATTTTGTACATGCAATGATTTCACCTTCATGAATAGTGATAAAGGCTTAAAAAGATTCTGAACAGTTTGATTAGGAATGCCTCAGTTGGTGGATCAAAGATAAATTTGACCAGCAGCTGAAACTGCCATTCTCAAGTCTGCTTGATCCTGGAACTTGTTTGATTGTACCTCTTGCTTTGGTGACAGGTTTTTTTCATGTTAACAATGAAGAAAAAATTACAGCAAATTCACTTGTTTTTCTCCTAAGTTCTTATTTTGATAGCCTTTTTAAAAAAATATATGAACAAAATTTATGGCTCTCACAGAATCATTTCCTTGATTGAAGTATTAGAGTCCAACCGTAGTATGAATATTCAGAATATGTTACTAAATGTATAATTCAATCTGTCTACTGATACAATATATTGCCTTATAATAGGAATTGCAACAGCAAAAGAGTGATTTGCATCAGTGATTCACAAAGAGCATGTGTTAAAAAAAAATTAAAGATATTCAAAAATGGAAAACTGAAGACCTGGAGAAATGAAATAACACTTCCAAAGTTAGGATGAGACTATGAATTATCCTAAAAAGTAAATGGAGCATGGAGTTCTGGCCTGTCTACTTTGCTTCTTGGTGCAACACTGCACTGCTCTGTCAAAGGCACCTCTGCACCAAAACACCCCAAACCAGCCAGCCCAGGAAAACATAATCATAGGGTGCATGATGGAGATGGAGCCTCTGCTTTCTGAATCTTGGATTTAGTGAATTAGTGACCATTCTTTAAGAAACAGTTAATCTCTGGGTTTATAAAGAGCTGCATTTCATTCACCTCCCAACCCTTGTATTTCCCCTTCTAAGACTGGAAATCTTCTAAGATCTTGGAAAGTATATGTTAGGAAGGATTTGACTAAACTTTTTGTTCTTCTTACTGTGATGCTTGGATATGAAACAAATAAAAAGGTGGGAAGGTGGGTTATTCCCATTTTTCATGTAGGTCCTGATTTTTAAAGATAAGTATAAATAGTTGTTAACTTGAGTCACCTTCAGCTGTTACTGGACAATTAAAAATGCCTTTATCAATATTTCACACCCCAAACCCAAGAAAATGTATTCAGTTTGAGAGTCGAGACTAATTAATCCCTCTGCTTCATTCTTTAACCTGCTCGTGACCACTGAGTGCATAACAACTTTTTCTGCTCTCTGCCACTGAACATAGGGCTCCATCTTGGTTTCCCAGCCATATCTTCCTGCTGAGAGAAATAGTTCCAAAGGGAGTCCCTGGGAACAGTGATGTTCCTTGGAATATCCCCTGCATGGGCCATTTTGTGTATTCCCACACTATTCCCACACATGATACAAGATGTAGAAAAACTTCAGATCATTCCCAACTTGTGTATCATCACCGTTCCACAGGGGAAAAGAATGGGACAGAATGCCATGGGTTTAAGCAAGTGTCTACCATTAGGCCTTAGGGAGACAGCCCTGGCACACAGACGTTGCTGAAGATGCTGTGTGTGTCAGCCTGGGGAAATGCCAGCCCTGTGCGATGCAGAATGAGCCCTTTCTTGTCACAGACAAACCAGGTCAGTGCTAATACAAAGGAAACATTCAAAGATGCAGTCCCTGTCTGTTTTGCATCTCAAGTAGCTACCTCTGTGCTGGTTTGCTCTCAAATGTGCCCATTAGTTTCACTGTAATGAGGAAGGCAAGAAAACCTTACAGAAGGCAGAGCTAGCGGTGCCTGCACACAGCAGTGCCTGCAGTGTGTGCTCCTTTGTTGGAGTCAAAATCTCTGTCCTGGCAATGTCCTATTCCTAGGACAATCCCCCCAGCACAGGGAACCATCTGCTTGATGTTTGTTACAGACACCATTATCCAGCAGTGCCTTACTGCTGTGAGGCCCTTCTGTCCTGCTCGCCCTTTACAACCAGCTTCACCTTTACCTTCTGTCGTGGCTGATAACAACACAAACTTCCTTCATTTCAGACCCCACTGCAAGGAAGCAACAATCTGCTGAAGACCTCAAAATGTCTCTGTCATTGGCAGCTGGTGCTCAGATGACATGCAGGTTGGTTTAATAAGAGACTGGTGATTTATGAGCATACCCAGAATGTCCAGAATTGTCACAGTGATAGCAACAAATAAATAATTAAAAGAGATATCAGCTAGGGCTCAGTGAATGCTAACTGAATATTCATACCTTTCTCAGCATTTGATATTATTTTGCTTTTTCTCCATCAAGAAAATTTGTATCTATATTCCCCTTCAGAGAATCAGAGAATCATGGAATAGTTTGGGTTGGAGAGGACGGACCTTCAAGATCTTCCAGTTCCAACCCCCCTGATGTGGGCAGTGACACCTTCCAGTAGACCAGGCTGCTCAGAGCCCCATCCACCCTGGCATTAAATGCTTCCAGGGATGGAGCAATCACAACTTCTCTGGACAACCTGTGCCTGTGCCTCACCACCCTCACAGTAAACAATTTCTTCTTAATACCTTCTAGGTATTAAGATAGTACAAGGTATTGAGACAGATATTTAGATAATGTGAGTTTGCAACTTGGTGTCCTTTAAGGTCCTTTCCCACCCAGGCCATTCTATGATTCTATGACTTTCCCCTGGCAAAATTTCAAAGGAGGCAGTACTGAGCAACCATTGTTTTCCTGTAACCCCATCCCTAGCAAAGAGCTTGCCTTGAGTTTTGCATCCTTTGGGGAGAGCAATGCCCATGGGCAAACCTTCTACTGGCAAGACGGTGTGGGAACCAGCCTGTTATCCACAACTTTATCTGTATATTGGTGTATTCCTGAGGGTCTGAGAGTGCCCACCAGAACATGAGACTGCCTGGTGTCTGAAAGCTGATACGGTTTAGTACAAACTCAATTCCATCAATTCAGGTGTCTTAAGTCCAAATAAATGAATTTTCTAAGTCCTTTTGGATTCAGGTGCCTTAATTCTATCTAAGTCCTACCTTAAAAGCCTATATCCCTTCTCAGAGCTGGCTCCAATTACCCATAATGAGCAGGATGAAGCAAAATCTTTGAATTCTGGTTTGCTAAGCCAGTGCTCATTTCTTACTCCCTGGGCAGAAAAACATTTTATTGAGGCATTTTGTCTTTGTGAAGCAAGTGATACATGCTCTGTGGCAACATATCCTTCCCAGGCTGGGGAATGCTAATTAACACTGATTCTGAAAAAAAACCTATTTTGTTTCCTCTTATTTAACTATTAATTCAGATACAATATTGAAAGGGAAATGAAAATGAAAGGTGGTTTTTTTATTTTATTTTTGTTTTTCTAATTTATACAAATGAAGGCACAATTAAGCAGCCTGAAATTTAATTACAACTTACATTTCATGTAAGCAAACACATTAAAACTGAGAATGCTAATCTTGAATGCAGAAATTGCCATAATGCAACAGAAAAAATCCAAGTGCAAGCAGCATAGGATAAGCTTTTGCCATTGTCACTTTGCACATAGTCACAGAACTGTGACATGAACAAATACTGTTTCTCATGTTGCTTGTTGGCAATAGGACAAGAATGGAAAAATATGGGCCATATTCTCAGCTGGCATTTATATTATTCCAACTCCACTTAACTTTTTAGTTTTATTCAGTTTTCACCAAATACATGCGTTTCCTGAGGGCCAACAAGTGCACTTCAATGACACCTATTTACACTGACTGTGAATCAGATTTTATAGACCCAGAAGCCCATAGATTTTCTTTGCCAAATTAAAAAAAAAGATAATAGGCAATAGTTGCTTTTTTAAATCCTAGATTTCTTAGTAGTTTGCAACAACAGCTCCAAACTTCTCTTTGCATTTGGGATCTGCATTACAAATACCCCTTGTACTCATCTGCTACTGATCAAGCAAATGACATGGACAAGAGAGGTATTAATTCCAATAATTTGTATGATTGTGCTCTTTATATATTATTATTCCACCATTGTCACTGCAATATTTGGATGTCTGCCAAGAGAACCTCAAATGATGTGACTAATGTTGGTCATGGGGAATTCATTCTCTCTCGTCGTTTCTCTGGGAATAAAACTGAGTTTTGTTTGCCTATGTTTCATGTCCACACATCTTTGTGCTACTATTAAAGATAAAAGTTTTAAAAATAACTGGAAATCCCACAGTGAAGATAGGGCATCAGCCATAAAAGTGTGCAAAAATCCTTTGCTCTACAAGATTTCATTCTTTCTCTGAGAGAAAGATTTAGGATTTTTTATTTTTTAGGATTTCTTTTTTTAACCCTTGAGTTAATTTTCACATTTCTGAGGAGAAGAAAATGTTGGCTGAAATACTCAGGCCAGTGATTTTGGTGACCTTTTTAATGTCCAGGTAGCACACTGCAGCATTGCCCTGGGAGTGCAGGACACTTTAATTTTGTTGTTGGTACGAGGTAAGAATGCGAAGTACAAAGAGAGGTCGCAACCCAAGGGAAACCTTTGGGTCCATGGAACAACTGAGAGGAGACTCCCTAGCTACCGCTCCACTGAAAACATCTTCCAGGCCAAAACATCCACTTAAACTATTCCTTTATTCTCAGAGATTTTTGAAAAGACCCCAATAAGCATTTCCAGAAGAGAAGCCCTTGGCTAAAGCCTTGGCCAGAAAGTGTTTTCAGAGTACGTGTTGCTGCCACTCAGGTTGTGGCACTGTGTGACAGCTCCAGCGATGTCACTTGGGTGATGACATCATGTAAAAAATAACTGAAGAACTCACAAAGGCTGGAATGAGGATTTATCCAGACCAGTCTCAGTCTGAGCTGATTTTAGCCTGTTTTAGGTATAAAAGCAGTTACCCAGCTGTCAGATGAGTATTGCCCAAGCTTTTTTAGCTTAAATCATTTTAGTTCATCTCTGTGAATGCCATGTGTGGAAAGGTCTAGCAAACCTGAGTAGTCATTGCAAAAAAATATCATGCCTTTGTGTTAATTTAAGAGGGAGAAGGTGAGTGAAGCTTCACTTTATCTTCAAACCAATGAAAGAAAGCAGACTGTGTTAAGAAAACATCAACGTGTACCCAGGAAGCTCCCCAGGTTATGCAGTAAGAACTTCCTCACTGTAAGAATCATGTGAAGATGAGTGGAGAACATGGGACATTGGTAACTCATCATGATCCCTTTCTCCTTGGGAAATGCAGGCAACACTGACCTTGGCAATCAGGGAGACACTGCAAAGCGAAGTGTAAAAACATAACAAGAAAGAGGGAAAATATTAGAGTTTGTATAAATAAGTCAGTAATTGTATAGTAATATGCCTGGCCTAATAAGAACGGTAGTATTTCTGCTTTAAAAGATAATACATTAATTACACTAAAAGCAATTTTCAGTTCTGAAAACTGGATGCCATAACAAGATTTTCCTTGTAAAAACAGAAGGGATTTTTAAGCTGCTTGATCTCAGGCAGAATAAAGACCATGTACAATGGACTTGTAGAGATCAAGGGAAGGATTCAGTTACCTAAACACAGGCATTTAATGCCCTTTGAGACATCCTGCCTGGTTTACAGCTGCTGTGGTTTATGGATTTTCCGTAAATTCTGTGTCATTGCTGCCAGCTCGTACCCAAATGATGCCCTGCCTACAAAATCAAAGCCGTTTGTTTGCAGAAAGACCTGAGCATTCAGAGGCACCAAAGATGGTTCTGCACATCTTAGGATGGAACTGTGCACTGTTCCATATGCTGACTGCTTAGGCACAAAGGAAATCCATCATAACCACCTTTTTTTGCCAAATAATATTGCTTTGCTTACTTTGACTGGAAATTGCGTTTTTATTTGCTCATCTCCTTTGTGCCTGACAGAATTAAAAACATTCTGGGGACTTAATGTGCAGAAGGTGTCAGTTTATTGAAAGGCTTTTATCTTTGTATTTTGGAGTTGGTAATTACCTCTCATGAGTGAAACAAAAGGCTAGTTGCTGCTCTGGCTGCCTTTCATTTCCCTTCAAACTGAATGTGACTCCAGCCTGCTATGTTCTTGGCAAGGATTTTACTAATGCAGCAGGTTGTTTCTAACCAATGTTATTTGCACGATACAAAATTAATTAGAAAAGTCTGTTCTAATTTATAAATATGCAATTATGGTTAAACAAATCAGAAGTT
This sequence comes from Pachycephala philippinensis, assembly GCA_013397055.1. NCBI lineage: Eukaryota > Metazoa > Chordata > Aves > Passeriformes > Pachycephala > Pachycephala philippinensis. Next base: position 54,043 of record VWZT01016554.1, on the reverse strand, counting down.
GAGGCCTTGCAAGGTTCCCAGTGGGTTGTTATTTTCATGATTCCAGTGCATCCAGAAGAAAGAGTCACTGATCTGTCCTCTGATGTAAAAATGCAATTTGCTTTATTCAAGAGGGAATTGCAGATGTATAAAAACGTATTTTTGGAGTTTGTTCAAATTAATTATTATGAAAACAAGTGAATTTGTGGAATAGCTTTTACAAAAAAGCACTTTCACCAAAATACCCTAATTACTTTTCAAGACCAAGTAATCTTTCTCCAAATAAGCAAAAGGAGGGTGTAAGCTTCATATCGCTTTATATGATACCCTAGATATTAAATTCAAAGAGATCAAAGCTCAGAGAGAGTAAATAAGGCCTCTTGCCCTATGTTCCAATCTGCTCCTCACTGAAAGTCTGTATTTCCCATCTCTATTTCACAGGCTCTTCTATGACTCTCTGATCTCCTGACTTCCTGCCTACTAAGGGTCACAGAGCTCCCCTCCCTGACTCCCATATTGAATTTAATTCATCCTGAATCCAAGCTGTCTGTCTTTGGCCCTTTATATGTGATAATTATATTCTTTTTTCATAAAGGAAAATCTGTTATCCCAAACTTTGCTCTTATTGAGGTCCTTTTTATTCTGTCTGATGACAAAAAGCTGTCATAGGACTCCAAAGAAAGAGGCTGTGTCCAGTACAAAAGCACTGCAGGTTATTACTAGGCTATTGCCTGTAGCTGTTGGATTGCATCCACACACAATTTTCTTTCACAAAATAGTGTTGTTATTAAGTTTGTTAGAATAGTTCATAGGGGACTGAAACCTAGGCAGCACAATTTAACAACTCCTACCATGCACATCCTATGTCCTACATACAGGAAAGAGTCATCAGTCCTCAACTGCCTTGTCACAGTTTCTTTGAGGTGTCCAGACAAGAAGATCTCCTATGAAACTTTATAAACCAGACTGGACTGAAAACTGATGCAGCATTAAGAACACACTTGAATAAGTGGAACAACACCAAGAGTAAAAGAATATTACTGTGGCCTTCCTCACCCGTATCAGATCAACTAGAAAACATATTTTCAGTTGATTCCCCATTGAAGACAAGTCTATTACATCTATGAGTGACAACTCTACTCAACAGGATGGCAGTTTCCCATGGACTTCAATGGCACCAAAATCTCCTATCAGAAAATCACAAAATATGCTGAGCTGGGAGGGACTCACCAGGATCATCAAGCCCAACTCCTGGCTCTGCACTTCATTCAGCATTGTCTGTAGGTTCAATTAGCTCATTTCAGTTCCCTAGTGTAAGTCTGGAGTAGTTTCAGAGACCTGAAAAGAATTGAAGCCTGAAACTATCAGACAATATTTGTTCAATTTGGAAATCTTGAGGAATTATTAGAAAGAAAAGCAGAGTTGTTATTGGAGGACTGATTGGAAACTGACGTAAGTTTGCACCCTTCTGATCTTTGAGGTGCTTTCATGGTAAGAGAGAGTCCCTAAGGCCTTCAGATGCACAGTGAGACACATAAGACAGAGGCATAGTCTTTCTAGCATCCCTAACTGAACAGCGAAGTCTTAACTTGGTGGTTTTGGAGACCTTTTCCAATCTTAATGATTCTATGATTCTATGATCCTGTACCTGGACCTTGCCTGCAGAAGACAAAACAACCCAACAGAGATCTGAATTACTCTGGGTGTTTGCCAGATCAATGGGAATGTACAGTCATTCCACTCAAGTGGCCATTTTTCATTTCGGCATCTGAAACCAGGTGAAATTAACCTGGATCGTCTAAAATCTTTGAATCATACTCAGCTGCTTATTTGATCTACTGTTCCTGCCACATTTCTTGCCTTAGCCTTGAGGGGAAAAAAAAGAAAAACATGAAAAAAAAACCCTGTGTGTGTGTGAATCCAAGTAGGACTAACAATGAATGCTGATACGGAGCACATCAAGGAGAGTTTGCTTTTCACTCAAGAGTTGGCGAAGTCCATCCCAAGCAGGAGCCATTTCAAAGCCCTAACGGAGTCCAAATCCCATGTCAGATGTGTGCAACTGCCTCTAGCAGCAGGGAAGGACCAGGTTCAGTGGCTTGATTCACAAACCTGCCTCCCTTTCACACAAAAATGTGGAGGAGGGAAAGAAAAAAACAAACATAAAAAAAATACAAAAACGAGTCTTAGGAGGAAAGGAGAAGTTCTGAATCCTTTCAAGCACATGTTGCCAAGGAAACCCCTCCTTGCTATCCATTTCATCCTGCTTGTCTGACTCCCTCTGTGGAGAGGAATGACATTGGGGATCTCATCTTGTACAGGGGATGATTTATGATAGTTTCTTATAATATATATTTTATTCAATTCCAAATGTTACTGCTTTTTTTTTTTTAGATTGTGACAAGCTGTAAGGTCATCCCAAGGAGAAGAGTTTAAAAAGGAAATTAATATAATTATTGACAAGTGTTTTGTGGAAAGGAAGAGTGTGAACTTGCTGTTTATAAACACTTAGAGCTTCAGTACTTGAAACAAATGAGAGGTTTCCTTGATGTTATGAGCTTTCTTAATTCTGTGCAGTTGTGTCAACCCTAGACACTGTGTGTATAATGTGCCAAATAATCGAGAAAATGTATTATTTGTTTCTATTCTGTGTCTTAAGCATATGGTGAAGCACATTCCTTCATAAAATCGATAGTTCCAATTCACCTTCACGTTGCTCTAGAGTGCAGATGCCAATGAAACCTGTCTGGGATCACATTATAGAGGGGGAGAAGTCAGTCTCCCCAAAAGGCCCCACCATCATGGGATCCACTGGGCACCATTGTGATGAAGTAGACTGGGAAGTTGCTCTAGATCCCTCCTTTTGCCAGTATTAGGACATTTTTCCCAAGGCTGCTCTAAAACATCTTTGTCCATTCTGGTCATTGCCCCAAGCCCATTTCTGAAGGGAGCCACAGAGTTCCTATATCTAGAAAATTATATGACAGCAAAAACTTGAAAATATGCATAATTAACTTCAATCCTTTTCCACTGTTTCTCTTCATTTAATGCAACACTAAAAAAGTGAAAATATTCACTGAGAGATATAAAGTCACATTGTTGTGACAGAGGCTTGAAGTCCCCACTTTTGGCATCTGGGTATGCACAGAATGACAGGGATAACTTGCCCTTTTCAGAATATTATATTCTTCTGTCTCATGCTTTTTAAAAGATTTTCTCCTACAGGGGAAACCGTGGACTAGGACTTCTTGGTTTCATGAAGGAACTGAGCCATTGGTGTGCAAATTCTTAGGGAACATTGCAACCACGTAGGTTTTATACTACAAGAAGATCAGAGAGCAGGACTGCTCTTGCCTTCTCCAGGGCTGAACTACAAAGAGAAATGGTCAAGGGTTTTCTGTGGTCCCTGAATTAGTAGGCATGCATTAAAAGAGGAGGGCTCTTTGTTTCTCCCAAGGAACCAGGGTATATTACCTTAGGACTGGACTGTTCAGCCCTGTCTGAAGCAAAGTTTCTGCCTCCTGACTCACAGTAATGTCAAATCCTCCATTGTCTGCACAGCATGGGCACCAGGAGAGCTGGAGAGGAGGCTGAAACAAAGATATGAAGGCAATCACTGAACTCAGACTCTTTAGGTTAAGTCCTTTTTCAGATCTGACTCCCAAGAAAAAAAGCTTTGAATTTCCTCGAGGAATATAAAAGAAAGACATGGACTTGTTGGAACGAGTCCAAAGAGTGGCCACTAAGTTGATCACAGTGCTGAAAAACCTCTCCTGTGGAGACTCGCTGAGAGAGTTGGAGCTGTTCAGCCTGGAAAAGAGAAGGTCCTGGAGGGTGGTGAGACACTGGACCAGGCTGCCCCAGAGAATTTGTGGCTGCCCCATCTCTGCAAGTGTTCAAGGCCAGGTTGGATGGGGCTTGGAGCAACCTGGTCTAGTAGAAAGGTGTCCCTGCCCACGGCAGGGGTTTGGAATAAAATGACCTTTGAAGGTGCCTTCCATCTGAAGCCATTCTCTGATGGTTCCATGATTCTATGAGGGGCATACTGACTGGTTTGAGGTATCAGGCCATTCCTGTGCCTTGCCATAAGTGCTGTGACCATGGGTGAATATTTTGGTAAAGGTTTCAGTACATTTTCACTCTCCAGATTCTTTCCAGCCCTGTTTTCCCACTACATACACAGATTATCTGATTTGCAGCCAAAGTATCAGATGAATCTTAGCCCTCATTTTCCTCTCCCTCATTGTGTGTTTGACTACCCATTTTTATCTGGGAGTATACCCCATGTCCTCAGTGGTGAAACCATTTCCAATCCCTAATTTTCAAGAGACACAGTGGTGATGCATGTATGGATAAAATAATTGAAGAGATATTGGCACTATATTAATTTTTGGGACTCTGTATACTTCCAGCTTGGATCCCCAGCAAGGGTTACGGGATCTTTCTCAGATCTTCTTAACTGAATGGCAGTAGAGGGATGGAGTAAATTCCATCTTGGACAGTAAAGGGAAGACATAACATTAATGAGCCTAATGTTAATAGATATGAAGGAGAAAGAGAGAGGGTAAAAAAATGAGAAATTAAAAAATTAAGGGGTGTGATAATTATTTGTCACTAAAAGACAAAAGTAGATCCAGGCAAGTTAAAAGCAACAAGAAGACAGCCAAATGCCATTTGGGCAGAGGTAGTGTAACGTCAGAAAGAAAAGAATGAGTCCTGTGCATTCCTACATTTCACACCAGGCCTGCACTCAATAAATCAACACATGGATTTAATTGCTGTGACAAATGACTATAGTAAGGGGAGTCAAATTCTGCTGGGTAATGCAGTCATCTGGCAAAGCCCTGGTCGGCAGAGATATGTAGGTCAGTCATTATGGACCAGTGAGAAGAGGGAGTCCCTCGTGTGAGAGCCTAGATGAAAATCTCACAGTGTAATCTCTAATAAAATACCAGGCTGTAAGTGTGTCTGGCTTCAGCATCCTTCTTAATAACCTTTAGCAGAAGAGGAAGGTATTACATAAATTGGCAATTAACAAGACTGACAGAGCAAGAGACTGGGATTTATTGCTGCATTTTTCAGTTTGCTTGATTATTTGGTTGGGGTTTTTAGCTGTATTTCTGCTTCCGTTTTTAAAACCAACTTCAAAAAGGAAATCAGCTGAGATTTTAAAGTTAGAAAAAAGGGAAATGAGAGCTTGATAAAACTAATATCCTAAATAAAGGCAGCAGGATGCTGTTGCAGCCTGTGTTCCCCATGACCTCTGTCATAGTCTGTTAAATGTGGAGGTGAGAAATCAAAGAGACTGATAAGGTAACCTCATCCGAGGGATGAAGAAGTATTGAGGAATAGTTCCCACTCCTATGCAAAGGTCTCAGCAGTGCTGGAACCCTCCTTCAGCCCAGTGGTAGATGGTAGAAGTTATTCTGATACATGAGATTGATTTTCTGTAAAGTCAATTACAGGTAGAAAAAAACAATCTCTGCATCCTCCTAATATTTACTTGTCTGAGCAAAACTGATTGTAATTCCTGCTGTGAGGGAGTATTTTTTCCACTGGATGGATCATGTCACCCCCTCCCTACTGTATCCTTTTTCTGACATCAGTGCAAGTGATGGGGATGACGTTGAACCAATTTTCTACATCAAATTTATTACATTCCTCGGATGGAAACAACACATTCTCCCAAATGCAGGGAAACCTTCCTCCATCAAAGGCTCTGAGCAACCTGGTTTAGTTGAAGATGTCCCTGCTTATGTCAGGGGGTTGGAGCTAGGTGGCATTTAAAGGTCCCTTCCAACAAAACTATTCTATGATCAGGATGTCCTGGGGGAGGAACACAAACAAGATCTAAGGTGTCTTTACTACTGCTGAACTCAGCTAAGCTCATTGTACCTGATAAACTTTGTAAACACATTAATATCAGTTATAGCAGTGAATCTCATAGGAACATCACTGCCTCCAAGAGATCTTGTACTTCTTTACTCTGTTTTTATCACAGCTGGAGGAATGGCACCACCAAAAAATACAACGCTAAATAAACTTGTATAAAACATGTTTAAATAGGACGTATAGCTAGAAACGCTACTTTGCATCTTCGTAGCTGCATTGTCAGGAGCTTCTACTGATCAGATCCTGCAATTGCATTACATTTCCCCAAGAAAACTCAAAATATTTTATAGGAAATCCTGTAAGTTCAATTATCAATATGCAATACTCACTGGTTGCAATTAAGGCATCTTGCTTTGTTATTCCAATTACAAATGAGACTGATAAATTTTTCCTCTGATTCCATAATTACTAAAGCAGGGGTGATCACGAGCAGGTAGAATGACAAAGCAGAAGTGTAATCAGCAGCATTCTCTGCACATTCATCTACAGGTGCCTCAGTGGGTAATAAATTAGCAAATCCTTTGTATAAGTCTCCAGGGATCACAACACTGAGTGAACATATTTTGCTTCATGAAATATATTGAGGTCAAATTCACCTTTTCAAGCAAGTTATTAGTTTTATGGATTTGCCTGTCGTGTTATCCATGGGTTTTTTTCTTTAACCTTGTAACTTACACACTTACCCACAAAGAGCTTTTTCTTTTCCCTCCCTTCCCATTTCTTTTTCTTTACTCCTCCAATAGCGTGCTTTTAGTTACATTGTACAACCCAGCCAGCAAAGAGATATTAATTTTATTATTTTGTTTTAATTTTCCTTTCGGTCAGAGATCCTGCCTGCTTGGACAGTTACTGGTTCTGGGAGACCTCACAGAGACAAAAGGGCTTAACTCATCAGGAGGAACTTATGCTAATTGTAAGGTGCAGAAAACCAGATGCTACTCCTTCAGAATGCAGGAGATGCAGTCTGAAACATACACTACAGCCACAGAAAAAGAGCAGATTTTAGTTATTCTTCATGAAGGCCCCTAGATTACTTCCAGTGGCAAAATCTGAGCTTTCTAGATGCATGGTGGCTCACACCTGAGCTTGGTTTCTTTTGGCTCAGATGACAGAGAGTGTTATCAAAAGAGTACATGTGGTGTGTTGCTAACAGAAAGATAGCTTCTTGCCATTTAAATTATCTGAACCATATTTTATGATTGTGACATATTTTATGACTTTATGTAATGGTAGAAGACAGGCTACTCCCTGTTGGATTTAGGGCAATCTCAAAACAGAGGGAAGATAATCTCTGTATTAAAGAGAACTTTCTTTACCAAATGGACCCTGAAGGTATACCCTTGTTATTTATTACCTTCCAGCAAATCCTTCTTTGCCAGAAACAAACTTCTTCCTTTATTTTATTTATTTAGTTAGTTATGTTACAAAACTTAGCTCTGATGATTTATTCAGGCCCCGTGAGATTTACAGTAAGTTTATTCAGTTGCCACAGGAAGGGAACACAAGAAGAGACAAAAATAAACCTCAGTCTGTGACACAAGAGGCAGATAAGTATTTTGTCTCAAAATTTGTCAGATACAGACCCATCATCTTTTGCAAATGAGAACACTAATCAGTAGTCTTGAGTCTGAGCTGAATCTTCAGGTTGCATTAGGTAAACTATCATTTATATTCCAAAGTTGTTATGCATTTGAAGTTGGATTGAAAGTGGTGCTGGGAAATATTGTATGAGACAAGTTTATTAAAATAAAATCTGCACTGAAAATATGCTCTCTGGAGGAAATAAATTATGTTGTATTATCTGGTAAGTTAATTTACTTTTCTTTCCTTGTACTAGATTCCCATTAGGGCTAACATTTACATCTTTTGGTTATACTCATCTGGAAAGAACCAGTTTGTGCTACCCAACACACCAGTGTTATATATAACAAAGTATGGGACAGTGACACGACCAGTCAATAAGAAAATAAATAGTGTGTCTATGGTGTGTTTTCATTTCATGTTCAGGGAGAAAAAAAGTTCCTTTTACAATGTTTTGTTCAGGGAAACTGGACTGATAATGTTTAGAACAAAAAAGTGTTATGTGAATAAAAGACTTATGCTTGGAAAAGAGGTATTAGATATACATGCCCAAAGTCATTTACTGACCTTGAGAGAACACTGAGATTAATCTTTTCTTTTTCCATCCAAAAAAAGCAGAACTTACTTGGAGGAAAACGGAGCATAATCAGACCCATTTTTCAATGTAGTACCATACAGAGGCACATATATAATAATCAGTGTTGGCCTGATCAAATCACAGATCTAAGTCTACATTTTCCAGAGGGGTTGTTAGGCTTTTGTTTTATTTTGATTCCATGTTTTTTGTTTTTTTTTCCCTCCAAAATGGGCAGCCACAAGGACTTCTGATCATCTCAAAGTCCTTCATGTGTTTACCTTGATAAATGTATCAAGAAATACAATTAGCTTGTTTTAAGAGACAGAGAGAATTCTGAGGAACAGAATTTAAGTGACTACAACAAAGCAACTGCTCCTGTTTTCAGGTGGAAACAGAGCTTAATTCCATGGCATTTCAGTAGTGGAGCTCCCAATATAGGTTTACAAAGCCACGTTTCCCAAAGCTAACTCTATCCCCCTCATTCTTTAACTCCAACTTCTATTCCAGTGCTTTTGGTCTGCAAAATATTTCATAGTGTCATGCAAACTGGAAATGTTTTAGCAGTAGGGATTGAGGGAGCCTTATACAGAATACCCCAGTTTGTTGATTAGACAAAGCATATGAGATATGCTTTCAAATCCACTCAGAAAAAAAAGAGAAAAGAGCAGCAGCAAAATGGACATTATAAAAGTAGTAAAAATTGTGACAGACTACCTTGAATTTCCTTAGGTATAGGAGATACACAGCCAGAGCCAGCGGGTGCATCCCATGATGCCTGACTACTGGCCCTAAAGAGAAGGCATTGGACATAATATCCAGGTCATCAAACACTCAGACCCTACATTTCCCTCTAAAGTTACATGACCATAGGCAAGTCTCAGTGTACCTGGTAGTGAGTGCCTTTAGGCTGCATTGGAGAAATCTTTCAGTAGAGACTGAGTAGTGGTCTTTGAGAATCTAAACACTGGCTCTGGGAGCATCCAGATGGATTTATCAGCCTAAACAGATCTTTTAAAAATCAAGTCATAGTCATCTGTGAGGAACTGGATATTAGATATTACAGGTGAAGTCTCCTAAGATCCAGCCCAGTCTCCTACCTAGGAATATTAGCATATGCTGGCTGAGAATTTTGTCAAGCACAATTAGCGCTCAATTAGCTACTGTCTCTTTTTTCATCCTGTTTGCTAGTTTATGTAAGGTTTGATTTACAAAGATGACACATTATTATTTCCTGGGCCACAGGATTTGCAAGTTATTTCAGATGTTAGCAGCAACATAGATTGGGAAAATCACCTCTCTCTGATACAAATATCAGTGGCCTTAATCATGCTTACAAGGATGCTGTATTCCTAATAAATATATAATAGAAGACTTCCTTCCACATAAATTGTAGCAAGCTCCTTTTTTCTTTTCCCTAATTCAGGCTTTTTCACAAATTGCTCTGTCTGCCTGGTCCCCTGGGAAACCTGTGCACAGACATACAATACTGGGGAAAAAAAGGAGAAAGAAGAAAAAGAAGAAAAATCCCTTTGTCCTCAACACACACACAGAGCTATTTACCTAATGGACGAATGCTGATTATTTCACACTATAGCTACCGGCATGAAGCATTCAAGACTGGGAGAGGAGGGGAAAAATACTGTTGACACTAATGCCTGCAGGTGTGGAAACAGAGGTGGCTCTAAATTTCCATTGAATTTGGTACCTAATGGGGTGGTATTTTTTCAATAATTCTTGTGCACTTGTCACAGAAATTTTGCAAAATGGTCTATATATTGTATTGCATGTCATAAATACAGTAATTTGTGGTGCATTGCTGCTTGCAATCCAGTGCACGGTACTAAATTTGGGAACAGCACTTTTTTGTCAACTTGGGAGTGTAATCAGTGGCAACGTATCTTCAAGATTCCATTTTCTTCTCCCACTCCCCAAAATGACTAAAACTTCTATTAATGGAGAGAAAGGGAAAAATTATAAGCCAGACAAAGATGGATTTGCACAAGGAGGTAAAAATAATGTGAAGGAGACTTGGATGACTTGCACATTTGAATGTCACGTTCAGAGGGTAGTGGCAAGTGGCTCAATGTCCAGGGGGAGATCTGTGGCAAGTGGTGTCCCTCAAGGGTCTGGTGCCCTTTAATATCAGTGATATAGAGTGTGAGATTGAGTGCACCCTCAGGAAGTTTGCAGATGACATGAAGTTGAGCAGAGCAGTTGACACGACAGAAGGATGAGGTGCCATCCATAGGGATCTGGACAAACTTGAGAAGTGGGTCCACAAGAACCTAGTGATCAACAAGTCCAAGTGGCAAGATGCTGCACCTGGGTTAGGGCAACCACCGGGATCAGCACAGGCTGAAGGATGAAGTCACTGGGAGCAGCCCTCAGGAGAAGCATTTGGAGGCTCTGATGGATGAAAAGCTGGAGATGAGCCAGCAGCGTGCACTCACAGCCAAGAAAGCCAATAGTATCCTGGGCTGCATCAGAAGCGTGGCCTGCAGGCTGAGGGAGGTGATTGTCCCTGTCTACCCTTCCCTCATGAGACACCACCTGGAGCACTGTGTCCAATTCTGGGTCCTCAGCAGAGGAAAGATGTGGACCTTGGGTTCAGAGGAGGCCATGAACGTGATCAGAGGGATGGAGCATGTCTCCTGTGAGGACAGGCTGAGAGAGCTGGGGTTGTTCAGCCTCAAAAGAGAAGACTCTGAGGATCCCTCATTGTGGCTTTCCATACTGAAATACTTGAATACTGAAAGGGGTCTTATAAGAAAGATGGGGACGGACTTTTCAGGATGATAGAACAACGGATAAACCCCAAAGTGGTTAGATTTAGCCTAGATACAAGTAAGAAATTTTTATAATTTTTCATTGAGGGTGGTGAAACGCAGACCTGGTTTCACCTGCCCAGAGGGGTGGTGGATGCCCCATGCCTGGAAAGATTCAGGTAGGATAGGGGTGCTGAGCAACCTGATGTAGTTGCAGGGGGTATTGCAGTAGATGACATTTAAAGGTCCCTTCCAGCTGAACCGTTCTATGATTCTATGATTTAGGGAGTGGAAATGCAGTCTAGAGCTCCTCTTTCAGGGTATGTAGGACACAAATTCATACTGGCTATACAGCTACCTCCTAATAGTCTACAGGGTAAATTGTTTCCAAGAGCATTTTCCTTTTTAAGAACAAACAGATCTGCACCACAGAAACCATAAAGATCATCTCCTAGGAAAATTTAGAAAGGAAAAGCTCCTCACCAAAAGACTTAAAGGACTTTAGGTATTTCCATCCTCCTTTTTATCTCAGTGTTTGTAAGGATCTCAGCAGAGGTACTCTACCGTGTTCTGGAATTCAAGACTAGCACAGCCCACTTAATGAAATATAAACAATAGTGATGATGCTCCATGAGTAGCTGAACAGCATCTGCCAGCCAGCCTAGGTGCCTAGCCTCTTCCCTAAATAAATAAAAGAATCATCATGATCTACATGGATAAAGAGAAATCGTTCAGTTATGTGTCAACTTTTGATATTTTAATTTTAACTAACAATTTCATTTTCTAAGCTGGAAATAATACCTGCATTAAATAGTGTTTAGGGGGATGGTACTCTTTAAAAAAAAAAGACATGAGGGAGGAAATTCTTCTCCTGACTATTAAATAATGAAAGTAGGCCAAGTCTCTGCTTGGATCCAAAGCTCTTCAAAATAATTCATCATTTTCTTTTCCTTCTTCCCTTACCCTAGTTTCAGATTTTTGGAGGTGTTTTTTTTTTTTATGAAAGTTAAATGAAAATCAAGCTTCTAAGTAGCTCTTGGGATCCCTGTGAATTCCACATCAGGGCTTCCCAGTGTGCTGCTCAGCTGCAACAAAAGGATAAAAGAATATCAATGTCTCCTGTTCAGATAAACACTTGTAGGCCTTTTATAACAAAGGGAGCGATTTAGTCTTTTCCTTGAGCAAGAGTAATAAAACATTCTTTTCCATTGCAGGCTGTAATATAAGTAGATTTGTCCCAAATGTTGTAAAAAGTCAGTGGCGATATATTTATAGTCATTCTGCAAAGATTCAGGTAACAGAACAAGGGGCCAAACAAGTGAAGATCAGACTTGCCATTGTCACTGACAATTTGCCTTTATTATGAAACAGGGGTGGGATTCACCTCATCCAGCTTTAGAGATCTTCAGTGTAGGTGCCTCCAGCTATGCCAGTCACCCCAGGTTTCTTTGTAGTCAGCTGAGAGAAAAGGCATGAGTGAATAAGTACCATTCCCATGACCTACTTTAGAAGTCTAAATTCAGACCGTGCAAGGATTTATCTCTCTTCATAGACTAGAAAGAGGTCCTAAATGGAAATGTCAAAACTTATTCAGATGAACTACACTGTAGATGACCTCAAGAAGTGGGACATGAAAACATCGTGAGATGTAATGCAATACCTTTTGTGAGGCCCTGATCAGGAAGTAAATTTCTACTAAACTTACTGAGACTCTGGTTGAAAGGCAAGTTGTCAAATCAAGGTAGGAGAAAGATATTGTTACAGGAAACTAAAAGTGAGATTTTAAAACAGAGAAAATAAAGGATACCAAAATTATTTCTAATTACAGTGCTGAGAATCCCAATGCCTTGAAAAATTAAGCATTAAATGAATTTCAGCTAATTGATCCTTTAATTTTCTAGTCTTGAGTAACCTCTGTATAGGAAAAAAATCATAGATTCAAAGTGACTCACTTTCAAACTTAAAATGTTTTCTTCTTATTTTCAGTAAGACCTCATGCAAGAACAGTTTTCAAATGTTATATGGGAAATTTAAAAAATGCTAATTTCAATGTTTCTGATAATGTTTTGGGGGTAGAGTGATGCTGAGAGTCACCTTTCAAGAATCAGCTGCAGGTTAGGGGCTGAAGGCTTGTAAGAGATTAACTTACTGTGGGTACAGTATCACTAATTTCAGTGGGACACAGGGTTCTGCCATCAGCAGTGTTATCTGCAGGGCTTAGGTCAAAATGTGTAATGAAATTTGGGCTAAAAATTACTGCGCCTCCACAGTATGTGTGGTCAGGCAGTGTTCCCTCTCATTATGTTGAATAAAATCCTGTCCTGGGTCAAGCCCATGAGTTCCTGCCTCAGGCACTGTCCCTGTGCAGCAGTGGGGGTGCTCAGGGACCCCGAGCCCTCAGCCTTTGACACCTCTTTGGTCCCAAAGCAGAGTGTGGCCCTGGCTGGCAGCTCTCGCTGGAGTCTGTTCTCATCTCAGCTGTTTGTCCTGCCCCTCAGACCCATTTAGGGGAGAGCAACCTCACTGTGCTCTGTCTGATATGAAAAGCCATGGAGCAGTTCTCATTCAAAAAAATGGGGTCAAATTCTAGTCTCATGATGAAAGAACTCTCTCTTTTCATGTGAGTGGGTCTTGCACTCATTAAATTTATTGCATGAAGCTACAGACATCCAGAGTTTAATAAGGATAATACTGTGAAAACTGTGGAGTTTCTTACAGTATAAGTGCAAGAAAGGAGTTGAAGACTGAAAATCATTTCAGTAGATATCTGTGAAGGGGATAATCCTGATAGAGTTATATTACTGAGGTTTTCTATCCATATAATTA
>VWZT01016554.1:25878-40404 GCA_013397055.1 Pachycephala philippinensis | reverse complement strand
TAATTACGAATGATCTGTAATTTTTTCAACTTTAATTATTTATTAATAGACTGCATAGATTCTTGGTGCTACAAAAAATGGATTACAGAGTATGCATGTTGTTCAGATTCTTGCTTTGTCTAAAAGTATATGATGATTTTTGAAATTTTCACTGACCCATAATACCATGTATATATTATTTAAATAATAAAATTACAAATTATAGTATATATCTAGTTTTATCAAACTGGAAAATCAGCAAGATAATTATTCTGAGAGCTGATGGAATAGTGGGGTAGGGAGGGACTTGATCTTGCCATTTAGTCACTGAAAAGTGGGAACTGAGCAGACAGGATGACAAAGTTTTAATGAATATTGGTTTGACTCTCCCACCATGCCTGGAAGTGGGAGAACATCAGCAATTTGCTAGAGCCACTTTTCACAGAAAGAGCTGCTTATTTCTCATATATCCCCACATGAAACAACATCAGCAAAGACCTACAAGCAGGAGATGACAAATGACTGTAACAATATGCATTGTTCTGGCAGCTGATACCGCCCCTCAAAGGGCAGTGTGTGGTTTCCTGTCCCCATTAGTCCATTGCCCCATGTGGTGTGCAAGACAACTCTGCCTCGATACCTGGCACAAAATACAAAACAAGCCAGACACTCCAAGTGATTTTCACTTGTATTTTGAAGTATAATATCAAAACATAAAAACCCCAAAAACTATAGATCTAAGTTTGACCGTTTCAGGAGTCTGTGGGAAAGAATAGTTTGAAAAGCTCTTTCTTAGGCTTCCTCTAGCAGTTCTGTCTTAACATGACACCTCCAGAGAAAGCTGAGTTGGAGCTGTGGCAGCCCAGGTATGTAAAATAACTGAGGGGCCTCTGCATGAACTGCCACTGAGTTCAGAACCTCGGTGCTTATGAGCATACGGGAAACCAGCTCTTGCCTGAAATGTTCAGACAAACATACAGTCTAAGGAAAAGAGGCCAAAAATCTTGCAGAAACCTTTCACTCAGATTTATGATTATTTTCTGCTTCTGAGGAACCCCCATAATTTTTACAGCAATTTTTATGCCAGTCTCTGATGATGTGTTACATTTTTTACTTGATTGTCAGGGATAATATCAATACACGAACCACTCAATCTCATCTAATAAAAAGTTTCACGAAACTACAACTTTTGTTGGTATGTACTTCTCCCAGCTTACACTTCCCAAATCTCTGCAACAAATCTACTGTATTTTCTCCTTAGGTCATATTGTATTCACACAGCACTAGTCCCTTACCTTTTTAACTCTGGGCAGTAACCAATGCGTTATCATAGCCGAAGAAAGAGAACTACCAAACAGCTGCAACTATTTTAAAGAATAAAATCTCAGAGGAGTCTTATTATAAAAGCAAATTTGATATGGACATGCAAGCAGGCACAAACTCTCTCCTAGCATAAATCACACCAGTGCCATTATGAATCTGGAGCAGGTTTTAGACCGCAGAGGATCCGACCTCTTGCTCCTGCAGCGGGCAGCTCAGAAAGGCTGTTCCAGTAATTGCATCCTCAACCCTGCATGTGCTGGGCTGGAGCACGTCCCTCTGATCAGCTCGTGGGAGCTGAGACACACAATTCATACAAAGGTGGAAAGACAGCATAAGTTATGTGCCCTGTGAAGGAGCTGCCAAGGTCACTGAACCAGTGGTTTTTGTGTCATTACAGAAAATGAAAATTTGTGGGAGAGACAAATTTCCACAAGGTAGGAAACAGACAGAGCTAGTGTTTTGCAAACGACTCCGGGAAATAACAGTACAGAAATATCATTCTCATTATGAGTATTAGCACATGAGATAATTGAGTTTGAGGTTGGTAATTACCATATTTGCATGTTTAGGTTGTATCTGTTCCTTCCATGTTATTAAGTGACTGCTGCATTATTTCATCAGAATGGCACGCTGTCATCATTGGAGCTGAAATATCTTCTGTGTGTCAAAGCACACAGCTGTAAAAAACATTGTATAGCCCCTTGTTTTCATTCGACATCAAACTAGCAAAAAGCAAATTCATTACAGGAAAGATCAGCAAAGCTAATGGAGCTATGGCTGGGGGAGATGGATTTGGAAGTATAGGGCTGTATAATTTAGAGGACCCGGGCTAAGCATCTCTCCAATACTCCCACACAGAGTGAGATACAGGATTAATAATTATTGTGTTCAGACCCTTAGTCTGAACAGTGCAAAATGCTTTATGGATATTAATTAATCAACCTTTAAAAGCCACATATAGGGCACTTAATTTGCTGCCACTTATGCCAGACTTCAATTTATCTGTAAACATCATAAAAGTCTTGAAAAGTAGGTAACCCAGTACAAACCTGAAAATGCACCCTGATCATTTCCTCATGCCATTTATAAGTTTCCTACTGAGATTTTTCTGGAATTTTCTTGGCAGTCAACATCAAATATGTAAAAGTTATCCTCCTTAAAGAAAGATCTAAGAAGAAATAAAGGAAACAACTGAAGACTAATGGAAAACATTGCAACAAAAGGGAAAATCCCTTCATAGAGAAACTGCTCATCTCTCTCCTCACATCTTTTCTATCACCTTCATTTCATTCAGCTGTGGAAGGTTAAAGCCAAAGCTGAGTAATTAATCATTGAAGGTAAGGAAAATTGAAAAGATTGCATTGTTTGGAAGAGGATTTTTGATATTGGCCCTCAGTTCTTGGGTATTATTTTTAGTC
This sequence comes from Pachycephala philippinensis, assembly GCA_013397055.1. NCBI lineage: Eukaryota > Metazoa > Chordata > Aves > Passeriformes > Pachycephala > Pachycephala philippinensis. Next base: position 37,684 of record VWZT01016554.1, on the reverse strand, counting down.
AAAAGAAAGCAAAATAAGCAGAATTATTTGCTTGTAATTAGATGTGAATACACAAGTGAGAAATCTAATGTCAAAGTTATATCAGTTCATTTTCTGAGTTCTTTCAGTTGGAGTCTTACCCTCCAATCAAGTCAATTACTGAATATTGCAATTAAGCAAATCACCAAACGGTTATCTTCAAAAAATGGCCTGGTTTCAACATTATTTCTTTTTTTTCACCTACCTTCACAGAGGTTTATAACTAAGAGCTTAATGCAGAGGTAATGAAAATTATAAAACATTTTGGGAAACCAAAATTGTTATTTTATTTGTCTGGGAAGCAGTGATATATCCAAATGATTTATTTCACTGAAAGTTAAGCTTCTATGCATATCTTCTATGATTCTTTGACAAAGTGACCTTGTGTTCTTTTTTTCTCTTTTCGCAGAGTAATGATAGGTGAAACACATAGAGGAAAATGAAGAGGACTTATTAAAGTAGAACACAAGGAAAAGTTCTAAGGAAAATGAAGAGACCTTGGAATGAAATGGAGAGCTGAAAGTGAAAAGTACAGACAAATAGAGTGGGAAAATAAAGATTCAAGTTTAGTTTAGAACAGTAAAAATAGTACCAAGTGATTAGGAGGTGGGCATAATATTTTCCTGTTGCTACAGCCTAATCAGTTGTTGATTTCAGATATTCAGTACGAAATTTAGAAAGGGTAAATGGGAAAACTGACACTGGAAGATGCCTCTGGAAGCAGAACAAATCACCTCTCTTACACCACTTTTTATATAAAAGATGTTGTGATTTAAATAGAAGGAAAGCCTTACAGGAGAGGACATGTAATAACACAGTGGGAAGAGGCAGTTACCAATTTATTAATATTCTCTTTCATTTGTCACACAGAACTTAAGAGTCTGGATGGGTCACTTGATTTAACTATGTCTCGAGAAACTTTTAAATTATGACTTGTAGTTGTTCCTGCTTATCCGTGGGCCTGCAGAGCCCCTCACCATGGATTCAGGCTATTGCAGTGGAGATCTAGTCATACATTTCAGGTGAGCTGAAGACTAACCTGCTCTAGAGGTGTCTTTTGTCTGCAGATCTTAAGCATCTTCTCTCATTTGAAAGTAGATTACTTTACTACATATGAAAAGATATAAAGCAAAATAAAAGTAGTGATATCTGTAGCCATCTCAGGTATCACAATTGCTGCTTTGTAATTTTTTTCCCAGAGTTTGAGCAAATTTATGATTATTTTTTGAATTATTATGTGTAGATATGGTGCTTAGGGATATGGTTTAGTGGTGGACCTGGAAGTGTAGGGTTAATGCTTGGACTTGATCTTAGAGGCCTTTTCCAACCTTAATGATTCTGTGATTCTTTGATTTTCCTCCAATAAACTCAATTATTGAATTATATCATTGCAACCTAGACACAGAATTTGTGTACTTAACGTTCCTTAAAAACCATTTTCCAAGCTGAAGCCTCTGTGTCAAGAGAGTTCTTATTTAATATTGTTTATGCTTTGTTCATGAAAGACTTGTCTGTAAGGTTCTGAATGTCAGTAACTGCAGTTAAGCCATGCTTGCAGGAGAGGATGTCAGCTTTGAGAAATCAAATAACAATTGTAGAAGGTTAGAATTACTCTTGGAAAGATAAAGTTAGGGTTTACTCCTTAGATCAAATATTCAAGCCCAAAATGTTACAGCAGAATCATCTGGGGCAAAAGTTAAGAGTGTTTGTTGGGCCCTAGGGTTTCTCAGGACCCATCCTCTTTCCTGAAACACATTTGTCAACATATCCTTTTCAGTCTGTTAACAGCTGTATTGCTCCTTCCCTAAACTTCTGTTCAGCAGCCCAGTTTGCAGGACTAAGAGGAAAGGTTGAAGTTTTCAGTAAAATTAAAGTTGTGAGAACACTTTTTAACTACTGAGTCAAAAGAAAAGGTAGTCTATTTCATCTTAGTATTGCTTGATAATCTGGAAGGAGAGCCCCCTCCCTGGCTGTTAGGTTTAGTGTGTCACCTGTCATCCCCAAGAGCTCTTATCTGACAGGCTGATTTGCCTGCAGGTTGCCAGATTTTCACTTCAGCAGCTGCTCTTCATCCATTTGCTCCTGCCCTGGAGGCACGATGACATCTGTCACAGCCATCAAGGCAGTTCAAGGCCAGTGTCTACAAGGACCATGATTTGGGGTGTCAGGAGCAGCCTGGTGACAGTGATTCCCCAGGCATTTTACCACATCCCTGAGAGATTATCTGTCTTCTGAAATAGAGGAAAGATGTTTGTTAGACCCTACATTTGGACATAAAGTAGAGATGGCACCAGTTACTTGCATGACTCCTTGTGGTTCATAGGACAGAAGAATTCATGCATCTGTCCTCCCTGTGTTTCAGAGGCGTGACAGAAATACCTTGGCCTGGCAGATTTTGAGGCTAACTAGCCTAACAAAGAGTTCATGTAGAAATGTTTGTCACTTGTTCATGGCTCTGATCAGGTCATCCAGCAGCTTCAATGTCCACACAATGTTTGTCTTGTCTTTTGACCATGAATGAATTTGAACTGTTTGCCGAAGGCATTTCTTTTGTAGCTACTGCTGGAGTTTCCATACCAGAATTTTATTTTTCATGGCTTTACCAAAATACTGTACTAAGTACTTTCAGGAAAGAAGATTCCCTTGAGAATCATTTTGGTGATTTTCTCTGCTGGTATGTCAGTCAGCTGCTTGTCTCTACAGGAGACACAAAGACTTTGGTTAGTAATGGCTCACTTTTCTTTGCTGCTTTGTGTGACATAAAGAAATCTGATTGCATGCACTGCTCTATCCGTCAGGTTTGACCTCCAAGGGTTTGTGGGATGACAGGCTTCTGTGCAGTGAAGGTTTCTGTAGATTTGCCAAATAAGGTCCAGACACTCTTGTAGTGAAGCTGGTATTGACATCTAAGAGATTCTTTAGAGCATTTCCAAAGTTTTAACATTGATGTGTCTTATGGCATTGATAATGAAAAATGAAGGTATATTTAATCACTCAGGACTTACATTGGGTCAGGTATTTTTTGAACAAATGCATTTCTAGTTGAACACTTACTGACTTTTCAGCCTTTTGGTTTTCAAATCTGTTTTCAGTATATTTATCTCTTATTAAAGAATAGAAGGCACAGTATGCTTATTTATTGAAACGACGATATTTTCTGAAATTTCTGGCGTTTCCTTAATCTTTAAATAGACAATTGCTCCTACAAGTACATGGGATACTTTTGGAAAGACATTTCCAGAAATAGCAGGGCATATGTTTAATTGTGGTAGGCAGTATTTGCCTGGATCAATAACCTTCCAACACTTTAATTGTACTCTCCAGGCTCTGTTGGTGAAACTTAAAATACTTTAAAAATGGTAACGTACTGGAACTAATCTGCAGCAGTACAAGTCAACATGATTCATACTTCCATTAAATTTTCTCAGCCTGGTAAATTTTCCTATTTTTAAATTTCTATGGGAAGAAAGCATGTCTATGACACTATGGATGGGGTTATTCTGGGCCACCTTCAGTGGAACACATCAAGATTTTTCATAATTGCTAATTATACCAGAAGGCTCATTTTGGTGCTTTAACTCAATATGCTTTCCTGAGTCCTGCCTGCTAGGACACCCTGAGAGTGAATATGATGAAAAAGCAGGTTTGGAGCAGCCAAAATCATTGACTACCCTCGGAAATCCTTGTCAGAATCTTTCAGAGGGGTCAGGGTGTAGTTCATGCTCCACTGATGTAGAGCAATGCCATGAGCTGCATGCTTCCTGTCAGGGGGTGTGCACAGAAAACTCCAGATGGTGGCTCAGCAAAGACAGACAGACTGAGGACACACTGCCACTCGTGTGCTCAGCACCAGCAGGCAGGGCTGCACTAACACCTTGCATATGTGTGCCTCATATTCACACAGGCTGCTCTCTGCATGCTTTCTTGTTTTCACATCATTTTATGCTATCTAATTAACATGTCAACTCATTTTTCTTTCCTCTGCTGTAGGAATCTTGTTTTTATTCCTTTTATTTCACCCCGTTTTCCTTCTTTTTAATACCTTTTTTCATAATTTATCATTCATTTACATTTCAATTAACACTAGCTGTTTGTAAAAGCTACCCTGATGGGAAGTATGAAATAAATTATTGAAGTTAGTATAATCTGCACTTCCCATTACCACCTCATTTACCTTAATGGCACTAAAAAGACTGTAGCTCTCAATGCAGCTCATGCTTCTAATAGGAATTCCCTTGGGAGCCAATCTCATGTGAATTACATATTTACATATGGCATAGGTTTTGCTAGGTGATTATAGGCTGAGATTTAGGGTAGTATCCTTTAAGGATGGCAGCTGCACAGAAAGCTGCCTTTCTGGAGTCAAAATGTGACACTGCTTGATTCAAACAGCTAATATGTCTAAGAGGAGTCAGCAAAAGTATTGCCAATTTATTGGGCACTTTCAAACTTGTCAATTATAAAAGAATTTTAAAAAAAGGAAGTGTATATTTTTCCCAAGTTGAAACGAGGAAAAAAAAAAATCACAAAACTAAAGTCCTTTTGAACAATGGTGTCCTTTTGTTTGGATAAATTAAAACTTGATTTATGGGAGTTTTTTTGTTTGTTTTGGTTTTTTTGTTTTGTTTTGTTTCTTGGTTTTTTAGGTTTGTTTGTTTGGTTGGTTGGTTGTTTTTTTTTTGTTGTTGGGGTTTTTTTTTGTTTTATTTCTACAGCTCCTTGTTGTTTTAATATGAAATTTTTCAAAAAATTTTAAAAGCTATGTTTCAAAATATTTTTTAGTCTAAGTTAACACCTTCCAGCTAAAGCTGCAACCCTTGAACCAGTGTTTTGTCATAAAGATTTCAGTCTGGAGGCTGTCAAGCAGCAATCTCTGTTGTTCTTTTCAGTATGACAACACCCAGGCACTAACTAGGATTCAGAAGTAGATGTAATTGAGCTATGTAACAAGAAACAGTCCCACTTCCAATGGGTTTTTGCAATATAAACAAGATGGTGAAAGTAATAATATGGGAGGGAGGCAAAAAAGACCTATTTAGCGACTTGTTAAATATGCAAATTTGTGAGGATAATCTGATTAGTAAACCATCTAATTTTCCTTTCTTTGAGTTTCAGGGTATCTTAGCTAATACAATTCAAAATAGCTATGTACAGAACTGAGTCTTGGGGAACAGATTTTCCTTATTTGCTGCTCTAGTATTGCCTGCCCAGAGCCCATCTGTGGGGCTGCATCCATATTTTGAAATAGCAGCCTCCAAATTTTGCGATCTAGAGGTTGGTACCACATGAAAGCTGGCCCTGGGCCAGCCCTCCTTGCCATGAGGCATCTTGTGACTTTGAGACATTCTTATTTCTATTTGTGTTTGTGTCTTCCCCCCTCCCACATGGAACTGTATCAAAGCCCAGTACAGTGGTGTTTTTATAACAAAAAGCTGATGTTGAGCACTCCAGGGTACAATGACATCTTCCACTAGACCAGGTCTCTCTCTTTTTTGAGTGACTACAAAGGAGAGGAATATGCAAGAAATGTCTACATTTTCTGCTCCCAAGAATGAACAAATATTATTTCATGAATAACTCAGTTGTAATGGGGCAGGTTCCTGCTTCACACCATCCAAGTCCATCATGTAAAGTCAGAACAGTTCCAGGCTTAGTTCAGGGTGAAAACTCTACAGTTAGAATTCTGTCATTTACTGTAACACAAATCTCCATGAAAAGCTATTTCACTTCCTGGAGTCACTCCAGGTGAACATGGTTGTAAGTGATAAAATAAATCCCAGTCCTTTTGGTAAGAACAAAATGAGGAGGGTGTGGGGGGAAGAAAAGAAAAATTAAAAAAAAAAAAAAAAAGAGAGAGAAAGAAATTACAAACTAAGGCACTCAAGTCTTTACAAAGACAGAGAGCCAAAAGTTAATGATCTAGCAGAGCTGACAATCTATGAGTCAAGTCAACCTCATTTGCCTTTTCCAAATGAGATATATTTATCGGTAATTTCCCCTTTATTAAAATTCTTTCAACTCAAGCCAGTTTTGTACTGCGAGCTTTTCTTAATGGTGGCAAACGTCATTCCACACAAAGACATCCCACACAAAGAGGGCAGTGAGGCACTGGAACAGGTTTTCCAGAGAGGTTGTGAATGCTCCATCCCTGGAAGTGTTCAAAGCCAAGTTGGATGGGACTTGGAGCAGCCTGGTCTAGTGGAAGGTGTCCCTGTCCATGGTGGGAATGTTGGAACTTAATGATCTTCAAATCCAAACCATTCTATGATTCCATGATGACCCTCTCTAGTTCTTCAGGGGCAGAGTCATGTGAAGGAGAAAACAACTCATTGTACAGTCTCTTTCTGCGTCTGGAACCAAGTGTAGCGAACTCAGTGCCATGAGTTTCTCCAACAGGGAGCCTGTTCCCACTTTTCTGAGGCTCTTCCTTCCACAGCACACATGTGCTATCTTCCCTCAAGGCTGGAACCGACACACCAGTCAAAACAATTCACTGACTAATTTTAAACAAAAAGCCTGTTTACATGAATAATCATTACTGAATATGTCTAACTATGAAAAGACTGCTCACAATAGCCACCTATTGTGGGAAGTCAATGCATTATGCATTGTTTGAATTAAATCAGGATCTACATTGCAATGGATTCATCTCGCCAGTGTCTTGTGGATTTTTTTCTCTTCCTGTTTTTGTAACCCATCTGCCAGCTACAATAGGTTGCAGTTTTGTTCAGCTTTTTATGCTGGAAAGTTATTAATACCAGATGTTCATTTTTTGGAGTATCCTAAGCATAAAAGATTCCATAATCAAAACCAAAATGTTAACAATAATATACCCAAACTTGGTGGATTAAGATCCTTTTAAAATTCTGGAGTATGTCCTATGTTTAATGCATTAACTCTTTTTTCCAGGGAGGCCTGAGGCAGGCTGGGTTTCATTTTGCTCGAGGGAGAAAGGAAATGTATTCACATCTCTAGCATTGTTCTTTCACTGTGTTTTGTCAAAAATATCATGACTATAATAGAGTTACGGAGAGGACAATGAAAATACATAGGTCAGGGGTTTTAGCTGGGATTCTGTAGATAAGGATTGCCATGCAGAACTTTCAGTGAATTTTCAGCTGAGGTCAGCTCTGCATTCCAATTAACAAATAACCTAGAGACAGAAAAATAGAAATTATAACAAAAAAATAAGAAGAAAACTCTCTGCTCTTAAAAAGAGAGACAGCTTTATCAGGGAAGAAGATAAGCAAAATACTGGATCTTCACCTGCTATAAATTGCAGCTGCATTATTAATTCTAGAGAGTTGCCTCTTTTCATAGCTTATCTCCCTCCATTAGTTTTGCTGAAAGCCATTGTTAATTTTCTGCGGCCTGACTTTGGGGGAGTATAGCCTGGTTTGTAAAATTTCACTGAACTGTTCCTGGCCACATTATTTAAGATGCTGTAGATATTCCCAGTGGATTTCTGAGGCCAAGAACAGGGAGGGAAGTAATCACTGCAGACTGGGCAAGCCAGAATTTGCAATTCATCTCAATAAACTGGGGTGGGGAGGGGTTTGTATCATCTTTTGTGTGTTATACAAGCCCCTTGTTGGATCTTTCCACCTTGAACTTCTTTCAAGTTAAGACACAAGGGGACAAATCAAGAAGTAATGGAGCTTTGAGAGAGTCAAGAGAAAGGGCTGTGTTTGCTCTTCTTGGTTCTTCATAGGGTTGCAAGGCACAGGAGTAGCAGAGCATCCAGCTAATTTTCCCGACTGGGGTGTTTCACACCAGTTTTCCTGCTACTTTCTAAATGTGCTGGTGAATACTTCCCTGGAAGTGTTCAAGGTCAGATTGGATGTGGCCCTGAGTAAGTTGGTCTAGTGGAAGGTGTCACTGCTCATGACAGGGGGCTTGGAACTAAATGATCTTTAACCTTCTTCCAACCCAAACCATTCTATGATTCTGTGAGTAATTAATTTTAGTTTTACATAAAATGGACCAATTAAGTGCTGCAAAGTCTGGAACAAAACCCTGGAATACATAGTGTTATTCTGGCTTGCTAAGAGTGAGTCTAAATCAAGAGGAAAAGTAGTTTTAACTTCTGCACTTCAAGAACTGTATAAAGTATGAAAGATCTTTTTAGCGATGAAATTTTTTTTCTGTCTGTTAGATCTTGCAAGTACATGTACATGGAAGCATCTTGAAAGCTGATGTCTATGTTGAAAGCAAAAGGTTTCTTTCAGTTCATAATTTAATCAATTTAGTTTTATATGGTAATGTTGCTAGTTTAAAAAGCAAAGTGCCTGACATACCCCAAGAACCAATTTATACCACTGTTGTGTCTTCTAATTCATATGGTGTTAGTTTTTCTTTTTTGTGGATATCTGTTGGATAATCTCCTCTCATTCAGTGCACAGAGTTCATATTAACATCAGTGAAAATTTCCTGCTTGGAACAAGTGCAGGATTAGCAATAGGTGCACTTCAATAGCTTTCCTTCACATTGGATAAACCCTGCAAAGGTCAGATGTTTATCTGGAGCTTATCTGACTCACCCAAGCCTCTGGAGGCTACTAAATATCATAAACTGAACCTTTCTTTAAAAACTGATGGAACTTCCTAATCTAACAGTGACCAGAAATACCACAGGTAAAGATTTTCCAGCAGGATTTTTTCTTTTTTTCCCAGGTTCAAAAGCACATGATAATGAAACAGACAGTTATTTCATGTCCACAGAAAATTCTTTATGAATTTCAGTTGTAAGCATGGGTAAAGAAATTGGAGGGGTAAAGGATGATATGAGAGTGTTCTCTACCTGAACAGATTTAGCTGTCCTTACACAGGCCTGGACAGAAATATTTAATAAGACTGGAGAATTTTTTCCCAGTGTGATTTAATTTCTTTTCCCTAAATGGTGTATCACTTCTCTTTACCCTCTGTGTCATCCCATCTAGGCAAGTGCACATGTAAACACACATATACATTTACATATGTATATATGTATAATAATTTATCTGAATAAAATATTCTTCCACTGTAAGGATATACAGGCAACAGTTCACTAGGTCTTTCCAATTTGCAGTCAGACTGTGAGAAAATGATATTTTCCTCAAGCAATGTTATTTCTTATAGTTCACAATTCTATCTCCTACCAAAATAGCATTTTTTGATTTTCCTACAAATGAAAAAGAATAAAATAAAGATTAAGGGTGAAATGATGCAACTCACAAAATTAAATAAGCAGGTGTGATAATACAGTGGATAATTGCAGAGCTGCTTTTCCAAGGTGGAAGAAAATAAGGGATTGGAAAAATACTCTCTCTGATTTTGTTTTTACTCCTAGCTCTATCAAAGTGCTGCTTTCTCTTTATCTAATCCATTTATCTGTCTCACTGTAAACACATCTGCTTATGCATCCCTTCACTCCCATATTTGCCTTCTTCCGTCTTAAATTCATCAGTCCTGCATCAGTTCTGTGCAATGCAGAAGACTAACCAGGTTTTTCCCTTCAGTAAGCATTTTTGTTGGGTCTTGTTTTGGTTTTTTTTGTACAATTATTTGGTTTCTTGTTATATATCACTCTTGGATATAAAAAATGGCTGTCCCATTGCACCCCATGGCAACAGGAATAAAGGTCACCTGCCTTACACATCCAGCCACTTCCAGCTCTTCATTTCTTTGCCCTTTAGGCCTGAATTCTCCACCCAGTGTCACAAATTTCAGAGATTTCTAAGAGCACTCAACACCAACACTTGCCTCCTGAGACTGAAAGTTAGAATCCTCTTCTCATCCAGGAAGTTGTTTTATGAAATTTGGAGATACCTTAGAATCATAATCAAAAAGTGTGAATGGAAAAGACACCAAAGCAAAGTAATACTTGAATGTTCATTTATAGATGTAGTGTCTGCAGCCCTTTGGGAGCCAAAAGACATGGTGGCCACCCTCAGGGTATAAATGGCTTTTTGTCTTGCTTCTGCCTAATTCACACCAGACGTGTGCTTGGTCCTACATCTGATCTCTAGGAGGGCTGCATTCTCTGTCCTGGCTGTAAAGCTGTTTGTCTTCATCTCAAAATATTCTGCTTCACTCTGTTTTGAGGTGGGCTGGCAGCTCTCAAGGTGTGCTGGTAATCTGTCAGAGTTGTCTGTCCCAGACCCATGTATGGATATTTTGGAGTTAATTATAGCATGAAAATGTACATGGTGTACAGTTTGCCATGGATATATGTACTGGTCTACTGAGTTCTTATTGGCAGATAAAATTCTTTGACACCTTTGCAGAGAAAGTATAAACCAAATTGATGAGAATTTGTTTGTCCTACTTCATAGACACCTTAAAGACCTATTTGTAATTTGTAAGTATATAAAATTTATTATTGCATCCCATTTTCTCTTGAGATATTAATGCCTACTTTTAAATTATCCTCAATGAGAAATCTTGTAAAACAGACCAGAAGTCAGATTTGAGAATGTTAATCCATAGTTGGAATTTTGCTTTAGGAAGAGACCATTCAAAAAACATACTTATTTCCAATACACCATTTAACTACTTATTGACCAGCCTATCAGAACTGAAGTGAAAGGACATTGCAGTCTATTTTTACAGAACCGTAACTAATTCTCCAGGGGTATTAAGATAGAGTCATGTAAACAAATGTTCTGGCTTTTGCTTTTAATCAAATATTATAAAATCCACTTGAGATGTTGATTTCTGAAAAGTGTTCAGGAAACCCTGATTTTTGGGGAATCTTGTTGTTTTGCAATTACACTAATTTACAAACTGTTAGTCCTCATCAAAAATATAAAGTAATATTTCTTGCATATAGCGCTGCTTTCAACAGAAAAAAAAATAAATTTAGCGTCCGGTATTTTTTGTATTGAGTCTGACCCTTACCTTCCAGATCAAGATCCTTATCTTATGTGGCTATGCCAAATGTATATTTGCCATGCAGGATGAGCAATTTAGGATTAGCTAAATATGCTTTGCTTCGATTCTCTCTTTTTACTAAACAGTCTTTGCTTCTTAGTCCAATTAGAATTGTGGAAGACCTGTAGCAGTAGTCATGATACACTCAGGACAGGCATTGTAAGCTGAATTTTTTCCTTGTATTAGACGAAATTACATTTATTTAACTAAACTCAGACATAAAAAGGCAGTGCTCAACAGACCAAAGTCATGTCAGGTGAGCCAGAAGGAATCCAATCCCTAGAAGATTTCTTTGAGTATGGCACCAAAAGTAGTTAACAGGAGCTGCTTGAGGGTGATGTGAAGGTTTGTGTCCAGCATTTCCTCCCTTGGCTTGGCAGGAAATGAAGTAGAGGGCACAGCTGAGTCCCTGCAGTGCACAAAGGACATCAATAAACTATTGAAAACACCCAGAGAAGCGCAGCTGAAATGATAAAGGTGTTACAGAACACCATGTGTGAGACACTATCACAGAGCCTGAAAATGAAGAGTTTTTTAAAAAAAAAAAAAAAAAAAAAAAAGGAGAGAGCACTTTGTGGCCTCTACATTTATTAGTGCATAATAAACAGAAAATATGTGTATAATGTCACATCGTAAGAATTTTTCATTCACTCTGCACGAGATGTCAGGGAGTGAAGAATCTGTCTCATGTTAATTGTTTTTACCCTGGTGGGAAAGTCATTTAGAATTTAATTGTGACTTAATCAATGATGTTCTCTAGAAATTACTCTAAAAACCTAAGACACTTAATAGACAAAAAGTTTATTCTCTTTAGAATGTCTGAGTCATGTCATGGAATTCAATAGAAGGGATTTAATTCTCTACTAAATACCAAATTA
>VWZT01016554.1:10407-25055 GCA_013397055.1 Pachycephala philippinensis | reverse complement strand
CCACAAGCCAAAAGCCCAGAACTGTGCTTCCAGCCTTCCTTCCTCCCTTCCTTCCTTCCTTCCTCCTTCCCTCCCACTGTCCCTCCCTCCCTCTCAGAGTTACATTCAGATGTTGTCTCTTTCTTGCATTTCCCAACCTACCAGAAAAGGGCTAAGACAAAACCTGAAAACCTATCATGCATGCAGGACCAATTTGAATATTTGAGGAAGGACCCAATAAAGTCCATGGCTTCCAGCCTGGAGTCTGGGATAAAGAATCCCATATTGCAGGAGGGGACAGGGTCCCGGATGGGACGGGGTAAGGTTATCACACTGCTGGGGGATCTCCTGATGCTTTACATTTTAGCTTTTATATTTTTCAAATTCTGCATTCCCAGTGTGTAACTCTGCAGTGTCCTGTAGCCTGTGAGCTGCTGCTCTCTCATGCTGAGACAGACAGAACAAAGCCTCTCCAGGCTGCTCTCCAAGGACACCCAGCCCATCCTAGGCCCAAAATGTGTAACCCAGCATCTTGAGAAGGGGGGCAAGCTGAGGGGAAATGACATCATTAGCTAAAATTTAATTGGTGAAATTGTGTTGGTATGCAAATGGACCAAAGCTATAAAAGTGTGAAGAACTCGTGACTCGGGGTCCATCTTGGGTGCAGCCTTTGGCCTGCCCAGGGTGTGCCTCTGAAGGCCTTTCAAATAAATATCCACCTTTATTCCCTTCCTCCTGTCTAGTCTCTGTTTCTAGGCTGGCCTCTTTAGGCATCACTCCCACAGCCCTCCCTCCTGCTGCATGGCAATCCCAGCTCTCCCACACCATTAAGGGATGCCTGTGCAGCACAGATCATCCTGTGGAATGGTGTTACCAAGGAACCAGCACCACCCTTGGCAAAATGAGATCATCCTTTGAGGGTGTTGGAGGAATCAGGAAAAAGGAGGAAAGAAAGTACAATTTAAACCTCCTGATAGTTCCTGAATTCCTTCAAGTCCCTGATTTCCACCAGAACACCAGAAACAGGAGGGTGCTTTGCAGAACTACTGAGTTACTGTCACACACTGAACAGTGCTGCCAAAATCGATGGGTTTGTACAGCCGAGGGCCAGCCCTGACCTCGACAACCCTACTGAACCTAGCCAGTGTACTTTGTGCCAAAACACAGTCCCTTGCAATAATTAGTATTGCACACACAGAAACAGATGCCTTCTCTCAGTGTGCTTCTCCTGACAGGCAGGACGAGAAGATATTGAATTACAATAAAATCCTATGACAGCAACCTGCCTTGGGATCTTCTCCAGTGAACCTGTTACTTTTCTTTTTCACGCAGTGAGACATTTTTGCAGTCTATGTTTGACTTCCCGAAGGATACTTAATTCTGTAACAGAGACAGACAACTAGTCCCTGCTTGATTTTTTTTTTATTTTTAACAATTTAGATGCATAGACTAAATTGTATTACAGACTCATTGTGAGTGGCTCTCAGAGTAAAAAAATCTTTCTCTCACATAGTTCTCTCTAAACAAGATATGTCCTGTTGAGTAGAGGCTTGCAAAAATATAGCGAGAAGTACCTACTAACTTAATTTACTGTACTGAGCACTTCAGAGACATGGCTGCAGTAAAATAAACAACATCAATTCAATTATTTCCTCTTATGTCACACTGTAAACTTCATAAACATGTAAATTCAAAAATCTCCATAAACACTTTAGTATTATGAATCACTGCAGGGTATCACAGCTGGTTACCTGCAGAAATTGTGTCTGGAACCTAGTCCATCATTTAGAGGTGGCAGCAGATGTTAAAGGCAAACTGCTTTATATAATCATCCCAAACAAAAAAAATAAAGCAAGAGAAGCAGCAATATACATAGCCAGACATTTTTGGCATCTGTTTGATATGATATCAGGGATCTGAATTTTGTTAGTGAATCCATACACATGGTTGGGAAAGACCATTCTGAAATGTGTTTGCCCTTAGCAGCATTGCTCTCAGTTTGGGTTCTGACTGTGAATGAGAAATGAGACTTTCACATGAACCACAACGATGAAAAAGCTGCTACCAACAGTCCTGCCTAGAACTAGCACTGAGTTCAATTAATATTCTATAGTCACCACAATCATATGTGTTTATTTTTACCTGTGATTGTCACAGGATCCTTTAAAAGCTGGGTGCCTAAACATCATGGACCAGCTGCGTTTTCTGGTTTCCCAGTCTCGACTTGGCACCCAGTTCCTATCCTTTAAGGAACCCCTGTGTAAGATGATTTACAGTGGTATTTGACAAACACCTGAACCTTTGACCCAGCCTGGCAAGAGTTGTGTCCTGCAATGATGGATTGCAATCCAGCTATTTGCCTGCTCCCAGACCAGGCTGGAGTATTTCAGATAACACTCCTGTTACCCAGGGCTTGGTCTGTGGACCTGTGACCTGTCAAAAATGACTCACATGCCATTTATTTTTACTAAGAAAGAGGTAGTGGAAGGGTTTCTTTAACTCTTCAGTTCAGCTACAGTGCTCCCTCTAAAAGAATCCTCCCTGAAGACTGTCTGAAGTCCTTCAAGAGGTACTGCTGACTCCAGGGCAACAAGGGATTCACTTTCTTGGGTTTGAGATCTGTTTCTATTTGTTATTTTCATCCATGTTTCTCTTTATTCCGTGAGTTCCTGCAACAAATTAATTTCCTATTGATATACTTTTTAACAACTGAAGTGATGGTTTTCCTTCAGTAAGAAAAATCCTGAAAAATAAATTATTGATAAAGATAGTTCATGGAACAGTTGTAAAAACACGCAGGAGATAATTGTAGATTTAATGTTGCAGAATGTTTAGGCATTCTGTGATATGCACCTAAACCAAAAAAAAAAGTACAAAAATATTATTGAATAAATTGAAAATATTACTGTCTGGTCATTTAAAAGAGAGGTCTTGGAAAAAAGTCCTCTAGTAGGAGCAAGTGGATGCCATCACCAACAAGGGATTGAGAAATGTGCAATCTTCATGTACCCTCTCTGTATGAGTAAAAACATCAGCCGGAGCAATTACATTTGAACCTGACCTACTTTTTATCACTATCAGCCAGAAGGGAACAATAAAATAAAAAAAAAATTAAAAAAAAAAAAAAAAAATAGGTCAGGTGTGTATGACTTGAAACAATAATCTATTTAAGGTGGGGAAATATCCAGTCATTCAAAAATAAAAAGATGTGAGACATAAATATTTATACACTGATGGATAGTCCAAGCACTTATAGATTTTAATATTTGCTGATTTTGGCTAATGAAGTCCCAGGCCAAAAGTTTACAGGGTGAAATTTTCCATTTATTGGTCAGAAGTTTAATTTGGCATTTCTCTAATGTGAGAGCAGCGACATTTCCTTCCACTCTGTTGACAGGTTAAGGTTTGCCCACAAAGTTCTGCTGATCTCTATAACTAGGAAATTCACAATTCCAATAGGAAATAGCAGCAGTAACACCGCGTAAACTATGCTAAGGGTTGCAACTTCAGCTCTGGCACAATGGGAAGTCCCAGTTAAGGGTGACTGATGCTTAAATGAGTCTTTGGGGGTTATTTCTCAGAACTGGAGGCTGATTGCCAACCCCTCTGTAGGAAGGGAAGGCTGAAAAAATCTGAGTGTAGTCCTGAAAGTCACATTATCTACAGGTTATAGGCCAGGCCTTCAGCATCTGTAAATCACCACTTGCACTGACAGTAGGTGATGTTGATTGCACTTGCCTGTAGCATTTTTTTTTCCGCTGATCTTATCTAACCCATTAATTTCTGATGTATCTGCCTCATATATCTTTTTATCTAAAATAGCTACAAAATGAAGAATATTTGTGGCCGTTGATACCCACTGGGTTCTACTAGATTGCTCTTTTTCGTTGGGCTCATTTTTTCCCTCTTGTGTAAGGAGAGGAGCAGAAAGGAGAGGAAAGGAGAGGGGAGGATGCATGATGAAGAAAAAGGATTGAGAGGAGCATTCCTCTCTTCCAAATTAAACAGAAGTGTTGTTCCCCATCTAGCTCCTTCTCAGCCCTGCCAAGTGACAGCCTGTGTATTATATGTGTTATAAGGAGTATAAGGGGTATAAATGAAAAAAAAAAATGCACTCATTGTCTCTGTGTTTCCTATTATTTATTTTATGAAACACTAAGTTTCATGAAATGGGAGCTGTTCTTCCCTCCCAAAACCAAAACATGATAACGCATCCTCCTTATGACCTCCATTTTTCTCAAGAAGGAGTGAAAAGCCTTAACTGTTTTTATGTAAATGAACGGAAAGTGCTTCCTACCACTGAATAAAATAGCTGCAAGGCCTCTGAAACCATGGGCCACAGGATTTTGTCCCCAGAAAGGCAGGGACTTCAGATCTGCTATGGCTTTTATCCTAATTCTGATTTGATTTGCCATGTCCTGTTCCCATTCTTCACTTTTGTTCTCTTCCTCTGTTTTTCAGGATTATGTTTTTCTTGCCTGCATTTTTTCTGAGGTTCCATTACACTTTTCATCTCCCTGCACTTCACTGCAGAGTGGTGTTTTACATGGATCTGGCATCTTAGTAGAAATTCAGCTTTTCACTTGTGATTTACCATTTTCCTGAAAATTTCCTTGCCTTCAGTTCTGTAGAAAGATCACCTTTCTGCTGAGATTTTGTCTGTAGCCTTTCATTTTTTTCCACATCGTTACCTTACTGGCTTCCTGTGCTGTCTAGTTCACAGTGGCAGAGCACCAAGCCTCTTCCCACTCTAACTGCCTTTGCCATCTGGCGTGTTCAATGCAAATCATCTTTCCTTTCTGGACACAGACATTGGACAGCAGAATGATCCTAGCCTAAAAAACCTTCCCAAAATTTTGTTTGGTGAATCGTTAGCCAACCCCAGCATAAGGACTGAGACACAAGTTCTGTACATTCCACTTAAATACAGAATTTCATTTGGAGAAAAAAAACCCCAAAAAAACAAAACCAGACCCAACAGATTTAATGTAAATTTCTATATTTGGATGCACAATATATATAAATTTATATTGTGTATATACAAGTATATATGTAATATATACGTACATCTACAGAGATACTCAATTGATGGGGCAAGAGGCAAGGACGTGGCTCAGCATGTTCCATGACAACTCCTGCAGAAGAACGTGCAGGGAGTGCATTGAGCCTGTCCAGAGAAGGGAATGGAGCTGGGCAAGGGTCTGGAGCACAAGTCTGATGAGGAGGGGCTGAGGGAGCTGGGGGTGTTTAGCCTGGAGAAAAGGAGGCTCAAGGAGAGACCTTATTGCTCCATAGAACTGCCAGAAAGGAGGTTGTGGTGAGGTGGAGATTGGTCTCTTCTCCCAAATAATGAGTGGTAGGACAAGAGTAAATGGCCTCAAGTTGCACCAGGGGAGGTTATCAGGAAAAATTTCTTTAGTGAAAGGATGGTCAAGCATTGGAACAGACTGTCCAGGGAAGTGTTTCACTCATCATCCCTGGGAGTGTTCAATGCACATGTGGATGTGGCACTTGGGGACATGGATTAGAGATGGACTTGGCAGTGCTGGGTTAACAGCTGGGCTCCAGGACCTTAAAGGTCTTTTCCAACATAAATGATTCTGTGATTCTATATCCTTCCAGATCCTTGTGATAAATTTTAGAACAATTCGAGCCAGTTTAAGTGCCTGGTGAATGGGGCCTTTATGGAGCCATTCTCTGCAAGTTTAAAGCTGGTCCAGACCATTAAGGACAGAAACATTCCTGCTGAAATATTTCTGCTAGAGTTGCATATGAAACTAATTGGGTTCCTCAACTGTGTCACAAATTCATTATCCCAATTAGCTGCTGGAAAGCCTAAGATTTTGAAGTCTGGAGGATGGCTGAGGGTGGCTGTCAGTTTCTTGCTCATCCTTTGTAAATGTCTGGGGTTTTTTTTTGTCTAAAACCTAAGGCATCATTCAGGCAGCTGAGTAACTGGTAGCAATGCTGTGAGCAATTCAGAGCTATCTAAATATTTATTTGCTCTATGTGACTAGCTGACAGCTCAGTCCTCTCTTGGGGGACAGAATAAAGGCTGAATAGGGTCCACAACAGTATCTCTACCTTACTCAGCCACCAATTTTTAAAAAATGTATCTTAGTCTTTTTGTGGTTTATACTCATCTCTTCAGCATTCTCGAAAGTAGCCACTGATTCCCAAAGTTACCAGGTCAAATAGAACTTGTAAACAGAGACATGGCAAACTTACATCATAAAGTGAAAATAGGAAAGGGTCAAGAATAATAAAATGCTTGTAAAAAAAAAACCAAAACAACNACACAACCCACCCACGCCCCTCCCCCCTCAAAAAAAAAAAAACAACAGAAAAACTAAAACATCAGACAAAAACAAAACACTAACAAAAACAGAAGATGAAAACTCCGCTTAAGGTAGAATAATCATTAAAATTCAATCTTATATAAATTTATGTTTCAAAATTCTAAGGGATGCATTTCTAGGTATACCAGAAAAATACCTGGAACGCCATTAGCAAGTAATGTGGATGTGTTGCCTGACAGAAGATGTGTCTGAAGAAAAATATCTTTAGCTTGCTGATGTTGCAGAGAGGTGCACCCTCACACACCCTAAAGCACTGGGCACTGCCAGGCATTTTCCTTCACCTGACTGTGCCTATTCCCAGGCTGTTGGGTTGGTCATGAATAAACTTCTGAGAGAGCAATGCAGTGAGATTGTGTGCCCTTGAGAGTGTTCTTATAGAAAGTTTGCAGAGTTTTAGGGGTTTAAGCAGTGGACATATGGGCTACATTTTCCTAAAAATGAAAACCAGAGGATATTTCATCAACCTAGACTGACCTTCACAGATCTCCTACTGAGTTGTGCTTCATTAGGTACACCCTTGTCTGGCCCATTATGTCCTGTCCATACCTGAGAAGTAGCCAGGGATTACCTAAACAAGTCCAAGAAGTCAGAACACATAGATTTAATCCAATTTATCCTTGTACAGTGGGTCTTGTTTAGGAGGTAACTTCTGCAAACATATAACTTAATAGCTGTATCATTTTCCTCATGGTTGTTAATGACCTATGAACTGTCTGCCCTGTAGAGATTCCTTAAGCTGAGGAATGCAAATAATTGCACAACTCTTGGTTTATAAACTCATTGGATATTTTTTCCAGCAAACCAGCCCATCTGTGCTAATTAGCTACTACCTCTTTTCTTTACCATCTTCTGCCTTTATCCTCCTTTTCTTATGAGCAGATTAACTGGTGGTAGCTCTTTCAGCTCTCTCCAGTCACACAGGATATGATCGTGTCACCAGGTCAATGCTTGCATAATTTGAGTGAAAAGGGACCCTTTAATGAAAACAGTACTTCCTTCAGTCTCTCCACACATGTCAGCAGCAAAGCAAGATGCTCTGCCAGCCCAGCCGCTCTGTGATCAAGGCCTGTGGCCTCAGACTGTCTCCTTAGTAACAGTTCAGCTAAACTGCTGGGCTGACCTAGTGGTCCCTTGGAGGTTTTCTCTATCCCAGAGATGGAATAATTTGGGAACTGTATATTTAAATGTCTACTGGAACAGCTTGTGCCAGAGCTAAGCTACAGTGACTGTGTTTACCCTGAAAATGAAGGAGAAAAGTTAAAAATGAAAGGAAATATGAAGCAGAACTGTAATGTGTTCTGGTCTGGAAACAAAAATACAAACAATAAGATTGTTTTTTTCTTATATTGAATCACATTCAGTTTCTGTAATTGTTCCAAAACCACAAGAGTCTGGAACAGGAAACTAGGGTTCAAAAGATAGACTTTCAGCTGACATTTTTTCCAACAAACTATACTAAATGAAAAGTTAAAGCCTCTAAAGATATACCCCCTTAATCCTTTTACTTTTGATTTCCCCAGCCATTTAAATTTCAAGAAGTTCTGTAAATTGGCAATCCTGTAGAGAAACCTTCCCATCCTTCCCAGTTGGTTGTGCTTTTCCAAATGATGTGATTCTCTAAATCACTCACCTTCTCCTCTTGCCACAGGAGCCCTGGCTGTCCCAGCAGCCGGCTTTGCACAGATAGGTCCCCTTAAGGATGTGGAAGTCCTTGGTTTGTCTCCGTGACATACCTTTGTTTTTTATTCCAAGCCCTGATGGTAGAAACCACCCACCCTGTTTTGCTGAGGTCACTCTGGGGAACTTTGGGATGTGAGTTGTGCTCATAAGGGATCTGTGTAATATTTGATGAGAAACAGAGCTGCTTTTAAAGTGAGCTACCCTCACTAAACAACACTCCTGGCATCTGTGCTGTGCATACCTGTGTGCAACGATGGCTCATTACTCCTCACAGTGCTTTATACAGCTTCAGGCAATTTTGTGTCGTCCATGCTGAGACTGACAGTTTCTCCTCTCCATAACCCCGGTTCTGTAGCCAACATGTGTTTTGTTTTCTACTTCTAAAGCTTTTATGCAATTCAGGAAGTCTTTTCAGAGTGACAACACATTTTATCCCCTATTTTAAGATCTGTGGCCTGACTTCCAGGGGTTTCCCCACTGACTGTTTTCTATCTAATGCAATTTCTACAGCCTAAAGGCAGCTTTACAGCAGCTACTCAGGCTCTTTTTCTTTTGACATTAATTAATCTGTTGGTGTTGCATGCAGCAAATAAGAGCCTTTCAAAGTTCATATTCTTTATTTTTGCACAATTTGATGATACGTCGGTGCCTCAGAGAGACAAGGTTTATCCTGCCAAGAAATCTGGATGCCTTCTCAAAGGTATCCTACTTGTGTTTTTGTCTCAACAGGGTAGATATCTTCTCTGCAAATAGAATAGAAATTCCCTGGTCATGCTAATGTTTAAGCTTTTTTAAGTTCTACACTACCAAGTAGTATGAAACTTCTTGTATGTCTTTGCATGGCCCTGGCACTCCCAGACTAAGTTTATGTGCCAACAGAAAACAGCTAATGGAAATAACTTTTTAAGTTGCCGCCAATCTGCTTAGCTCTGCGACTGGAAAATACAAACCCAAGTTCTCATTTGTATGATGCTACGGTTCTCTGAAGTACTGAATGAGCCATTTCAAATGCAAGAGGCAGTTAGGATTTTTAAAGGATCCGAATTTCAGCAGAAGCTTTTTGTACCATGACAGTACCATCCATAGGTTAGAAATTATTTAAATTGTTGGTTTCAAAAATATCTTTCAGCAGGAGGTCCAAAACGACTTCGTGGTGTAAAAAAACAAATTGTTTTTAGGCACTTCCTACTATACCAGTTAAGCATATAAAAAAATCTGTCATGCAGAGAAGAGTAAATTGTATTTAGGTTGTTTTTTTCACCTACACAAAAGCAAGAAATTTTTTTGCACCTGGTTTGATGTACAGTCAAGCAGTTATTCAGATGATATGTTAGATATGCAGCTGTGCTAAGAGAACAGACCATGAAGAAGAGCTCTGGTGGGTTAACCTCAGCTAAGGGTCAAATATCCACCCAGCTGCTCACTCACCCCCGCTCCTCAAGTGAGCAGTGTGGAAAAGCATGAGGGATGAAGTAAAGACAGAGAGAAACTTGCCAGCTACTCTCACAGACAAAACAGATCTAAATTGGTTAAAATGACTTGAATTATTGCCAGTTAAAGTAGATTTAGGTAATGAGAAACAAAGACAAACCTTAAAGCAGCATCTCTCATCTCCTTGCCCCCTTCCAAGGACCAAGTGCACAAACTCACTCCCTCCAGAGCAGTATAGGAGAGCTGCTTTATAAAATCTGGTTGGGATATCGCTGTAAGGTTGGTTGAGATAGACTTTTCAGGTTAATTAAACACCTGAATCTGGGACCTGCCCTGTGTGGTGCTGGGTTGGTGTTACACTAAGGAGGATGTGGCTCAGCATCTGCCTTGAGCAGAGGAGACTGAAAATCTCTCACACTGTCGCTAGAGGCTTGTGAAAGATAAACCATTAGAACAGTATCTGATTTTAGAATTTAAAAAACCACAAAACAGGTAAAAGTATTCAGATTCAGGCAGATTCTGCTTTCTGTAGATCTTCCTCTTTTAAAAAAACGACTTCGTGGTGTAGTGTATATATATATGTGTGTATATATATATATATATATATATCACGGAAAAGTTAAACTTGCTGCAGTTCAGCCTGTACTGTACAAGTGATGTTCATCCAGTGTTTTATTTCATGCACCTGATGGGCCCAGGTGTTTGATGGGAGTTCCCAAGCACAGCACATGTCCCAGGGTCAGAAATTGATGCAGAAGGAGGGAAGACTGAAGCCCACCGAGAGAGCCTGGTGTGTGTATATATGACAAATGAATTACTGACAAATGAAAAACTCCTGTTCCTGTATAAATTGTTTGACCTTTATACCATTTAAATGCTACATATTTCATTCACTTAGAATTACTAATTGCAAAAATTGAAATTTCTCGTCTGTTCTACAGTCCATGGTCATGTAGCTAAGATAAACTTCTATCATCACTTTGTTGTGCAAATAAACAAGTAAGACCCTGAAACTCCAGGTTAATATACAATGGCACTCACTGAGATATTTCTTGTCTATAGAATTTAATTTGCCACAAGATGACAATAACCAGTGTGCTAAAAATGAGCTGAGTTTATTTGGTTCTTGTGATGGAATGAGCAAATTTAGTTATCTCAGAGCCTAAACTCCTTTTGGGATATTACATCATTTTCTCTGTTAATCACGCTGTGAGGGTTTGGCTAGTTTTTTGTTCCTTTTCTTACATTTTTAGCTTTTTACAAAGAACCATTCACATTGATTTCTATTTTTTTCCTTAAATAAGTAAAAAAACCCCCACATACAGAATCACTGAATGGGTCAGGCTGGAAGGGGCCACAGTGGGGTCATCTGGCCAAACCTCCCTGCTCCAGCAGGGCCATCCCAGAGCACAGGCACAGGATTGTGTCCAGACAGCTCTGGAATATCTCCAGTGAGGGAGACTCCACACCCTCTCTGGGCAATCTGTTCAGTGCTCGGTCACCCACACAGCAAGGAAATACTTCCTCATATTCAGGTGGAACTTCCAGTGCATCAGTTTCTGCCTGTTGCCTCTTTTTCCTCGTGGGAACAATGAAAGAAAAATCAGTGGCTTAGGTTAATTAAGTACATAATAAAAATTAAAAAAAAATTTGAGATATTTCTGAATTTAGTTTAAACCCACTGAATAATCCTGGATAAATAGAAAAGACAATATTTTTGGAAATGTTGAAAACAATTTAATTAGTAATTTTCAAAGGATATTGACATTCCTGAAATAGACTCATTA
The DNA here is from genome assembly GCA_013397055.1 of Pachycephala philippinensis. Taxonomy (NCBI): domain Eukaryota; kingdom Metazoa; phylum Chordata; class Aves; order Passeriformes; genus Pachycephala; species Pachycephala philippinensis. Next base: position 13,819 of record VWZT01016554.1, on the reverse strand, counting down.
AAAAAAATAATTAAAAAAAATCCAACTAGATTCCCAAAATGATGGATACCAAAATATCTTCATTTATGCCTAGTTAGCATGCTTAGCCAATGTGAAACAGCAGAAAGTCAGTAGTAGAAGGAATGACTCTGTATCCTGGCCAACAGTACGCCCAAAGGGCATATTTGTGTTTCAGTACTGATCTAGTGAATATTTAATAGAGTTGAATATGGAATAAAGTCAGAGGAGATACTGAGAATACCACATAAGATTAGAGCACTCTCTGGGGAAATGGGTAATGTGGGTTCAAAGTCTTTCAGAAATAAGGAAGATGTGAACATGGATCTCTCAATTCTGAGGTTTTTGTGTTGCCTATTTTGAAGTACTTCTGGGCATTTATGTGACTTGTCCTTTCTTTTTTTTTGGGACATAAATATTTTAAAAAATATAAGAACAACACCTGAAAAGTATTTTCTGGATATTTCTGTTCTTGGGCTAAAAACATATTACTCACCTTTTCCTGAAGTGAGAAGTGACATAAAAGGACATGCATGGAGATAATGTTGTAATTGGCAACAATATTATTTTGTTGCATATTAAAAAGGTTGGGAAGGACCTTGGCTGTTGTCTCTTGAGGAATGTGCTCTAATTTTAATCCAAAGTAACAGAAAAAGTATTTTTGTCTCCCACTAACTAGGAGTATCTCTCCTCATTATTATCCAGTCCATGTAATTCTTACTTGTAATATAAATACTCTGCTTTCCAAAGAATGAAAATATATTACATGATAAGTTTACCAGAAACAGAACAGCTTATTTGGAAAAATATAGAAGTAAAATGAAAAATAAGTAAAGTGAAAAAGGTACACAAACTTATAGATGAAAAGTAATCAATAAGTTCAGAAGATCAGTTATATTCAATTTAGTGTCAAACGAACCTGAACAAGGGTAGAAATAGAAATTATATCTTTCTATGTATGTATGCATATATATATAACAATAGAGAAATATAAAGGAAAAAAATGTATTTTTGTATGTGTTTTGGATTTTGCTTTATTGTCTCAGCTCTTAGTCCTGTAAGTTGGAAATCCATTTCCCACAAGACAGGATTCCCTATTAAGAAATAGTTATTGTTTCCAAAGTTAAATGAATGATGTTCTGAGCTCTATGACTCACACACTCTTTCTGTTTCCTCTGTACTATTACTCTTGAAACCATGGGTTGCATTGATCTGTTTTTCACAGCTTAAACTTGCTGGCTTTGAAGCAAAGCACAAATGAGGTGGAATAAAATAAAATAAAAAAACAGAATAAAATTTAAAAATACCCAGAGTGTGGAAGATTCAAAATGTTGTCTGTGCTTTTATGTGTTTGTCTATACCATGACATAAAGTTTTTTGATTGAGTAACATTAGCTGGTGACTGAGACCACCCAGCTGTCCAAATTCAAAGGCTTTTGAACTTATTAGCCACTATTACTAGTTATCTGTTCATTTATTTAAAATAGCTAACATTTCATAAGCTATAAAATTATTATGTACTAGCAAATTTACTTAATTTATAACAATTTAAAAATATCGCTGACATTCAAGCAACAGAAATCTACTGTAACCATGGTAAAGGAAGTTTGAGTATCTTTCTCAAATGTTGAAATAAACTTAGGAGTAAGTGATAGACTGAATGAAATTTGACTAAGATGTTGCATTTTAAGAAAGCATCAGTTGGCTGTCACTATTCCTATTTCCATATGGGTATGAGTGTCCCAAAGAAACTGGCCAGAATGAATGATGATAATAATAATATTAATAACAGCAGCGCTAATGACAATAATAATAATAATAATAATTCTGAAATCTGCAAATTATATGTATAATTTTAAAGTAAATTCATTGTTGAATTGGTTCTCAAACCTGGGATGAGAGACATGGACTAGTTTCTTTGAAGACTTATTCTTCAGAAGTCAATGAATTTATGTAATAAAGATGTAATCAGGGCAGTGACCTTCTTGCCTTCTTTAAGTGGAAGCCTGGGTATTAAAAAGTGTTTAATTTATGAAGTAAAATTGTTAAAATTATCTAGGAAAAAAATAATATTTTGGAGGCAGTTCTTCTGGCCCGGTGGAAAAGATATCTCTTTAAGTCCAAGTTATTTCAGAAATGTGCTTCCATATTCAAACTATTTAGAAATGAAAAAAGAAACCCTCACACCTATTTCATATTCAGTATAAATCCTCCCCTGGAGATCTGCAGTGAGCTCACAATTATAATTGTAAATTTCCAAATGGAAAGTTTTACATGCTAAGATATACTTTGTCTTTATGGAGAGAGCTCTGGAAGTCAAAATTTAATTGTTTTATACCTTAAGAAGCATGGGATGAAAATACCAAACAGCAACCACAACAGAACAGCCTGCATTAGGAAAGCTCAGGACCAGAGAAAGCAAACAAACAAACCTATATAAATGTAACCGGCTCCTAAAATCGTACTTTGTTTTAAAATGTAAATGAAATGTGCTTCGTTTCACTGTTCAATACTGCTGGGTAAATTTGCATATTATCTCCTTCTCTTTTTCAGTATCCTCGACCAACAGCTGTGACTTGTCAAAACTTGCCAGCACAAGGGAAAAAGAAAATGAAGGGGCATATTGGAAACTGTGTCAGCTTATCTATTGCTTTCAGTAAAATGTAATTGCTGAAGATGCCATTAAGACTTGCCTGAAAAAACGTGTTAAGGCTGCTTAAATTGTTGGGTTTTTCTTCTCTCCATTTAACAGCAGCGGTGTGATACCTGGGAAGGGCAGAAGGAGGAGAACAGAACACGTGTGTGCCCTTCTCACAAGCTTCCTCCCCGTGGTGATGGGCCACTGAAGCTGATCTCTTTGTCCTTCATCACAGGTGTTTTGTGGCACCCTTTATGTTCCTTCCTGACTCTGAACCCCTTCTCCAGCTCCTGGCTGATGCTCACTTTCGCTCTTGAGGCACCTTGTACTGTACAACAAAGAGGTTCCCGTGTCACTGTGAGGTGAGGTGAAAGGAGCTGTGTGAGAAAGGAAACCTCTCTAAAGCGGCTCTCGGAGCAATGTCCTTTGTGCCAGTGCAGAGTGAGGTCTGGGTCACGGCTACTGAGAGTGTACCACGAAGAGAGGCCACTTTTGACTGGAGAAGTGAAGTGTTTGAGAAGAGGGGCTGAAATCCAAACCTACGTTTGACAACAAATCTCCAGTGCTCTGGCGTTGTTCTGGCTGTTGGGTAGGGATGAGGGTGGCCATGGATCAATGCAGCATCTGCTGCCCTCAGTGCTCTGCCCATTGTGATTTGTGAGATCCGTGATAAGATTCAGGGGCTTCAGTATTTGTGTGAGCCATGGAGGACCTTGGCTTCTCATAGAGTCCTTGTCTGGGCCCAGAAATGAGGAGGGAAGGGAAGGGAAGGGAAGG
>VWZT01016554.1:0-10348 GCA_013397055.1 Pachycephala philippinensis | reverse complement strand
AAGGGAAGGGAAGGGAAGGGAAGGGAAGGGAAGGGAAGGGAAGGGAATCTTTCACCCTACAGATGACAGCTCTGAAGTCAGGATGTCAGCAGTTAGGAATGAAGTCTCTGGGCTGCCACAGGGTGATTTGTAGAATGTGGGGTTATCAGATTGCAGTCCAGAAACAGACTAAGCTCCACTAAATTATCTATACTTTTCTGACAAGTGGATCAAGATTCTTTGTGTTTCCTGGCTGGCCTCATTAAGTTGCTATAATTATCGTTTTATTGATAAAGTGCCTGCCCTTGGTGAGACCCGGGGGATGCTGTGCAATTAAAATAACAGATTGTGTAAGTGTGCGATAATGTACTAACAGAACAAAACTTGTCTTACAGGAAGAAAAGGGTTAGTAGTTGGGATTCTTCCCTAATACTAGAACTGAAGAGGGAATACTTTCTGGAAGTGAAAAACTCATGCATTCAAACGGGATTTTTTTAAAAACTAGCCTATTTCTCATTGGAACTGCTGACAATTAGTTGTCAACCAGCCTAAGTATTGATGCCTGTTTGTCCTGTCTGTCTCCATGGTTTTGAGACAAACCCATACACCTGCATTTCTAAATTCTAAGTAACTTCGAGCTAACTTCTGGGTCTTGAGTTTCCTAAAACTAGGCTAATCAAGATGTGAAATTCATTTAAAAAATCTGAAATTCCAGTTAGGTTCTTGCTGAAATAGGTATGTGAGCATACAGGACAATTATAGAGATCCATGGAGCAATTTAGGCACACAATTGATTAACTGACAAAGAAAATCAGGAGATTGAAGAGGGTTGATGGCAAGACTTCACCAAGGGGACTAGGCATTATGATAGTCATAAAGAGTGCAAGATGAAGGTGCCAAGGTTGACCAGAGTTCATACATATGGGTTAAGTGTTCCCCATGAAGAGGGATGAGATAAGGCTCCTTTTTCATCATTCATACCAACTCAAAAGAAATCAGCAGTCCAACAGCAGGAGAAATTCCAAGCACATCTGTCCTCGGTGTGAGCTCATCTACCTCTAGGAAATCACATCCAGGTTTGCCCTTCAGAGTGCAGGCCTTTGTGCCTTACTTAGGAGCACAGTTGAAATCTTGTTCCCAATCTCTAAATTACTTCTGTACTATTTATCCGGTCATTTTCCAATTAAACAGCACTAGTTCTTTTCCTTCTTAGATAAATGGCCTAACCAACATACTGTAATTTAGGATTCATTGCAGCTGCCTTCTTTTACAGCCTCCAGATCTTGCCTTTTTGGATATATAGGTACTATCTTCACTAGATAGTAAGACAAGAGAAGAACACTTCAAGCCAACTGGCAAGGTACCAGGAAGAGGTAGCAATGGGCTTAGGAAGGACCTACAGATGAAATTTTATATGTTTCTTTATGATGTCATGCAAAGGAGAGGTATCTCTCCTTCAGAGCAAGCTGAACAAATTAGACATAGTAATAATTAATCTAGCAAATGGGCCTTCTTTAAGGATGGGGATTGAGGGGTCTGTTTCTGTTTTCCTGTCTCTAAGCAATCAGAAGTAGAAGCTAAGTGCTGAACCAGCATCTTGGCAAGATAAAGACACTTGGTAGCATCATTCCCATGCTTGCATTCGTTAAGCAAAGTTTCCCTTGAAGGTGAATATTGTGTGTTTATGGTCCCCATCACCCTCCACAAAGTGAGTGTGGGCTCAATAACTGGAAGGTTACAGCAGCCTGAAAAAGGTGTTTGAGTAGCCCAGACACGAAGGCAGAAGGAAACTCTCATTCATTTTGATGTTGATTAGGTCCATGTAATTACACTACATATTTTTGCTTCTGTGAGATTACTTGCTCTGTGTAAAATAAATATTTATTTAGCACTTTCACCTTCCAGGCAATGCTATAATTCTTCTTTTAATTACTCTACAACTTTTAATAATGATAGTAGCACTTGGCATGCTGCTTCTATATTCACAGCACCTTGCAAATGTGAAAGGTGGTTATCTGTCACTGACTTTCTATATGAAAACAAGAAGAACTGGGAAAAAAAAAAACCCTGACAACCTTTTTTTTTTCCTCTGTAGTTTCTGAAGATTAAAATAATGTTTATATAAATAATATTAATAAAACCCCACTTCCTATATATTTGTCTCAGAACAGGTAACTAAATCCTTGGTTTACACTTGAAGTCAAAATTAGTTCCATAGAGAACTCTCCTTAATTTCAGCATATACAGACATTCAAAATTGCAATCAGTGTCTAAATTACCTTTACACCCTGTAAAAATCAAGCCAGCTCTCAGACAGCAGGATCTCAAATCAATCAGCCATGTTGTCAGAGACTGAAAATAGTTCATGCCTCAAACATTGATGTAAAGTTTTGCTCATTATAAAGAAGCTACAACCAAAGAAGCCTCCCTGAAGACTGGGACTTTGAACTGAAAGTCAAACTGCTGATTAGATAAAGGGAAACCCATTGTTCAGTCATCTCAGGCGGAGGGGAAGGTATGCATCCACAAAAGGCCAAAGCCACCAGCTGCGGCCAAGTTTGGGGTGGGGGGAGAGCACAGCTCACAGAAGCCAGGTTTACACAGACTTCCTCCCTGAGCGAGGCGGGAGGAGGAGGTTTTGGTGTGTGGCATAACCTCTGGTCAGAGGCAAAGAACAGCCATCCTCCTTTTTACACAAACTGCCCCAGCTGTGGAACCCCCCAACCCCACAGGCCACATCCACGGGACTCTCACGGGAGAGGTTTTGCACCACAGGACTGCACATGGTGCACCAGATCCAGAGTCTGCTGTAAGAGACTGCCCCCTCCCGCAGGGGGACAGGCCTGGACATTGCTACCTGGCTCCAGGGTATATATACCCATGGGATTCTACACTTTTCAGGGGGACCTTCACCACCAAGAAGACCAGCTGGAGAGGATCAATGGAACATCCTTGGGATCCACGGAGTGGTGATATTTTCCTTATTCTGTCCCTGTCACTCTCTTTCTGTCCCCTCCACCTATTTTCTACTTCTTTCTCTCTCTCTCTCTCCTATTTACCATCAAATAAAACCCTTACTATTGACTTGCTGGGAGCTGTAGAGAGAGAGAAGGTCTCCCCTGAGCCTCTTTTTCTCCAGACTAAGCACCTCCTCATGTCAGTGCAACTGTCCACACCACAGGAAACCATTTCTGCAGGATAACACTGTGAGAAACAGTGTCAGAGCCTTTACTAAAGGCTTTTCCTCATTCCCTGAGAGGGTCACCTTGTCATAGAAGGACGTCAGGTTGGTCAAGCTGGACCTGTCTTTCATAAACCCACGCTGGCTGTGCCTGATCACCTGGTTGCCCCATACATGGCAATGTCGTGCCACTCAAGGTGATCTGCTCCATGCCCTTCCCTGGCACTGAGGTCAGGCTGACAGACCCCAGAGCCTCCTTCCAGCCCTTCCTTTAGATGGCCATCATATTTGCTACCTTCCAGTCAACTGGAACCTCCACCAGGACTGCTGGTAAACGATTGAAGACGGTCTGGTGAGAACTGCTAGCTTCCTCAGTACCCCTGTCTGGATCCCACCTGGCTCCACACACTGTATCAGTAAGTGTTGTAGCAGGTGGCTGACCATTTCCCCTCGGGTTATAGGGCTTCCAGATCAGGGGTTGGGTACCCGGACAACACTGTTTTACCTACTAAAGGCTGAGGCAAAGGTGGCATGAAACATCTCAGACTTTTCTTATTCCTTTATCATTATGTTTCCCCTACATCAAATAAGATAGAGATTCTTCTTAACCCTCCTTCTGTTGCTAAAACAATGTTTCTATAGAAATATCGAAGGCAAAACAACAGTGCATCAAAATGCCTCATGAGGCTGGAGAATATTAAGTAATTGTCCTTGCACCTTTTTCTTGGTTCCATTAAGATATTTGATAACTGTGGGTTTAACCAGCAGCCAACGTCAGTGAATTATTTGCATAGGTTCTGTGTCGTACAAGTGGTTTTGCGTGCAATCACACATATAATGAGGCAACACAATCAAAAGTCCTCTGAATCTTTCATGTGATGCCATTAAACTGATGTCACAACAGATTCAGTTCCACACATCTGTGGTGCAACTGTATTCCTAACATTTTATGAACAATAGACTCTCTTAAAACACGCCATGCAGACTGATTCCAGGTTGCCAACTGATCCTGCATCTGTTTCCTATGAAATGAAAGGGCAGGAAGAGGAAAAATTCATGTCTTGCACAGTGTTTTTTATTATTCCCCAGCTTTGCAAAAGCTCTGTTGCTTCAGCCATCATTAGATCTCACAGACTAACTCGGGAGTAAAGCAACTTGATTTTCCTACATAAAATTTGTTCATTTCACCGCAAACACATCTGTGCACCAAGGAAATCTCATCTGAGTGATGGAAGACTTTGTTCCCTTCTTATTTCCTTTTGCTAAGTGAGGGGAAATTGGTCTTTTTAGCTTTGGCCTTTTTTTTTTGGGGGGGGGGGAATTTTTAATGGGCAGTAGTGTTAAACACCATTTTTATGCCACCACCAAGATCAGAGTCCTGTTGTAGTAGCCCAGGCTCCCTTTGTGCAAGGAATGAAAAAAACAACAAATAAGACAGAATAGCCTTCATCCCAAAATCTTATTCTTTGCTATGCCAATGTGCTTCCCAAACGTGTAGGCTCAGCCAGCCACACACCTGCATGAATTTACCTGGGGGTATGACTGCATTTATGGTTTTCTAAGAGCATGACAACCTGATTCCCTAAATTAGAGAAGTATTTTGGGGGGAAATTGATCTCCCACAAGCCTGCAGGTTCAGAATGTCAAAATCTAGTCCAAGAAAGCACTCAGGTTCGTACTGTACCTAATAAGCAGAGTGAATGCAGCTCCAGCTGACCCATGGGTGCCTACAGTAATAGACTGAATCACATCAAAAACTTAATTGGCAATATTGACCAGGCTTCCATGCACTGCTAACATGGAAAAAAAGTCATTGATTCTATGAAATGTAGGCACCTATTCTGTAGAACCTTACATTTAGCCAGGAAGTTCTTAGTCCTTTTGCCTGAGATTGTATTCCGAGCTGATGCTTTATACGTTCAATTACAAGTTACATACACACAATAAAACCATTTTCATTACTGCAAATCATCTACAAATACCTACAACAGCAATTTAGCATGCTGTTGTGAAGTAATTGCTGTTTTCTAGCATCTGCTATCACCTCTTCAACAAAATAGCAAATATTCACTGACTTGAACCAAGTTCAAAGGATCAAGCCTTCATTAGAAGGAGGGGTGACAAAAATACCTCACACAGATATTATTAGCTCTCATTAAGTTATTAAGCGTAATCTGAGATTGGCTCCTTTTTTTTTCTGTTGGTCAATATTTAATAATATGTAAGAACTTTGGTTAAATGGGTTTTTAGTGTGTCAGTAGTAAAAAAATAACTGAATATTAACAAGATTTAAATGCTGCTTAAAATACATGTGGAGCAAACAGCAAAAATCTCAAAGCATGTGTTGTAATTGAAAATGAGAGCTCTGGAAAATGGACAGTTTAGGGCTCACCTACTGGAATTTTATAAGGGTTTTTTTTGCAATCAATAATGGTAACCCCTGCAGGAGGAAAGGAAGTTTTCAAACCAAGACTTGGAAAAGGAAAGGATGGACTTCAGTCATTTATCTAAAATGCTTTAGAACTTAAAAGTTACGTTTAAATTGCATGTTTGCTATGTAAATATTTTTAACCCACATGCGTATGGGGAACCACAGCAGCTATGTTCGTACAAGAAAAATACCACCAGCACAGTGTCAGGATGGATCCTGTTTTGTTATGCTATTTCTTTCTTTTTATTTGTGAGTTCCAAATGTTAATATGTATTCTCCTATTTGTTTTTTCTTCTGCTATTTTTCATAGAGCATCTTTAAGGTGATTGGAAAGGTCCTGATTAATACTCTTCTGCAAAATATGTTATCACATCAGTATTCTGCTTGATATTAAGGTAAACCAGAACAGAATAATCTGTTCTCAACAATTTATTCATCATCATTCAGCATCTGTTGAGAAGGGGAGGAACCTCTCACGAGTTACTGGAAGAAATTCCCTGTGTTTTTAGACCAGGGAGCCAGTCCCCCCTATCTCCCATGGCCTCCAGAGGCACATCTCACTCTGAAGAAGTGCTAAATGCATGAAGAGCACGATTTTCCTTTTAGGCAGAATGCCTGGAAAGCAGAATTGTCATTAACATGAAATTGCTTCGGCCAGCACTTAAGCTCAATAGGATAATATTTAAAACATTAACTACAGGCTTCCAGCTGAGCTCTTCAACCTTTCTTTTCTGTCACATTACACAATACAACTGCTTTATGCTGACTCTCTGCCCTTTCTTCCTCTTTCTTAGGCTTATCTCAATAGGCCCTGTCTCAGAGTCACTGAAAGGAAGAAAGAGAAGCTGAATATATCTGACAGCTATTTCTATCAGATAAACTAAAGTTCAAATGACTGGAACTCTTTTGCCTTTCAAAGGTCTTCAGTCCCCTGATGTTTTCTCATGCAATATAGACCTTTCTGAAAACGGAGGGTTGCTGTCACTGTCTTTGTGCAGTGATGTGGGACCAATCCACCTTTGATTTGCCAACTTTATTGAATGATAAACACCTCTGCTGTGGGCAAGGGGAGTATGGCATCACTCAAAGGAAAGTATAATATTATTGACTGCATTTCTAACTGCCCATCAAAATAAGTTTTAATCTTATTTACTGATATCAATCTCCAGTCCTCTTCAGGCCAAGTTGTTCTCTGTTTTTACAGTGCCAAATGGGCACACAGAACATTTCCTGTTTGATGGGGTTCACCTCAATGATCTTTCAGATTAAGGTGAGTGTATTGATTTGAGCTGATTCGGAATAAAAATTACCCTTCAATGGAAACATTTTCTAGCCTATTCAGCCAAAAAGAAAGCCCACAGAACAATGTGGTATTTTCAAAATTAATTGGCTTGGTTGTGGCAGACAGGGAAGGTCTTTGAAGTGACCTCCAGGAAGTCCATGATGTCTCAGAACAAGAGATGCATCCTGGGTATGTTAAATCCTCTCCCTTTCACTGGAGATGAAGTTTTCTGTGCACATGTACATTGAGCAGCAGGACATTTTAGCCCCAGCTTCACTTCAACTGCTGTTTAACAAGGAGTGGGCCTGAGTCTCTTGCTGTTGAACTCCATTAAAGTAGAGCTCTGCCCTGTTAAACATTAATTGTACCTTAAGTCTGAAGCAAACCCCAAGAACAAAAGTTATAGTTTAGTCAAATTACTCTGGCTACTAAAACGGTTATAAACTTTATTAGTGTGATTATGACCTATTAAAGTCACATTAACTTTTTAATGTGCCTGGGGTTGCCACTGTAATGTCTGATATACCCATCTGAAGGCTTATTTCCTGCTCTTTATGCTTCAAAAACAGACTTTTACAAACCAAATTATGTCTGCTTTGTAATTAGTAAGTTCCATAATGGAACCTTTATCAGTATTTCCAGTAGGCATGGCCATACTCTTATTTTAAAAGCTTCTCTACCTGCCCTATAAGATCTTGTCTTCTTTTTTTCTTCCTTTTTCTCTTTTTATTTGTAGTTCTAGATCTTGAGTGTCAGTTTGGGGTATGATGAAGGCTGCTCAACAAGCTGCCTTACTGGGTAAAGAGTCAAAGCTTTTAAGAGATGAAAGCTTTATTCTGGCATAGGACAGGCTCGGACTCAGAAAATTCTGCAATGGATTCATACATTTATTTCATGGCCCAGTGACAATGATGTATTCGGGTGCAAACCTGCATATCATTGGCAAGAACTCTTTGAAAAGCTTATGAATATTATAAAGAGGCACTTAGCTCTAGTTACAGCAGCTTTATCCTGTGAACAGGTACAGAAGGTCCCTTATACAATGAGCAAATTACCACTAAGACCCTCTCTTTTTTCTACAGACACAAGCAAAACATGTGGCTGTTTCTTTCTTTAGATTCAGCACTGGACTTTCTAATAGAAGTCTCAAAGACATCTACTGGCCAGGTCCTGACCTGCTTTTCACTCTAGAAGCTCCACTTGACTTGGCAATGTGTGCTCACAGCCCAGAAAACCATCTGCATCCTGGGCTGCAACAAAAGATCTGTGCCCAGCAGGTCAAAGGAGGGGATTCTCTGTTTCCACTCTGCTCTGCTTGTGGGATCCCACCTGGATCTGCTGCATCCAGTTCTGGGGTCTCCAACACAAGAAAGGCATCAACCTGTAGGAACAAATCCAGATGAGGCCACAAAGATGCTCAGCGGGCTGGAGTACCTCTGCCATGGAGACAGGTTGAGAGAAGTTGTTCAACCTGGAGAAGAAAAAACTCTGGGAAATTCTTAGGACACCTTCCAGTACCTAAAGGGGCTACAAGAGAGCTGCAGAGGGACTTTTTACAAGGGTGTGGAGTGAAAGGACTAGAGGAAATGGCTCTAAGATGAAGGTGGGTAGATTTAGCTTAGATATTGGTAAGAAATTCTTCCACCTCTAAAAGGGTGGTAAAGCCCTGGCCTAGGCTGCCAAGAGAAGCTGTGGATGCCTCATCCCTGGGAGTGTTCAGGGCCAGGCTGGATGGATGCTTGAGCAACCTGGTCTAGGGGAAAGTATCCCTGTCTACCACAGGGGGTTGGAACTGGATGGTCTTGAAGTTCCCTTCTAAACCGAGCCATTTTATGATTCTACTAGGAGACACCTGACCATTTTACAAATCTTAGTCTTAAATGTAATGTTTAAAATGTTTTTGAACGTTTGAAAATTGTTTGAACAGACATGTGCAGAAGCATTAGTGTTTAAGTGCCATACCTCCCTGAATCACGACCATTAGTAAAGTTCATATCTATTTTGCAACAGATGTATTTAATCATAAATTACCAGTGTGATGAGCAAAATTGTTCACATGAAATGGTAATTTTAAAAGTTGTCCCTACTAAGGACAGTTTTAGAATGGCTGAAATGCAAGTTTTTTTAAAGACAAGGTTCTGGTTTTCAATTTGATATTTTTTTAACTTTTGAATTTTTTTTGCTAGTAGAAAAAAAATTACACATGAAATGAAATTGTGAACAGATAAATATTTAATTATATGATTACCTCAATTCAAAGCTTCTGCTTTTTATATTTTAGGCAGAAATATATGTGGGGTTTTGCCTCAGTATGTGTGTTTTAACCAAGCATTTTTCATAGTTCACAAAACTACTTCCAGTCCTTTTTATACACCTCGAAGACATAAAAAAAAATATTGCCATCCCCTTTTTACAAGCATGGATTTGACTGATTTTGTCAGTGGAGGTGAAGTTAATTTCTGCTTACAGTAAATAAGAAATGCTGACCATCTTGAAAGCTGACTTGTTCTTCATCAAGAAACTTTATTATTATTGTTTGTAGACTTCTGCAATGTCATGAAATAGCAGTCATATTTTAAAATCTATCCATTCCTATGTATTAACACTTTTTTTGTTGTTGTTCTGAAAGACATGAGCAGAGAATGGATCAATTTTTAACTTGGTCAAGTTTATCAGTGCATGGCAGCCTTATTCTGAGGAATGAGTTTTTATAAAAGCTTTTGATCAAGATCAAAAAGATACAAGTTTAAGGCCTACACTATCTCCTTCTATTAAAGTTGAAACAAACAAAAAAAAAATTATGGTTTTCTCCAAAAATTGGTATAATTTTTTGTAAGACCTGCATCCCATTATTCACTGATTAAATATAATTTATGGGGAGTGCAGTAATTATTTTGGATCTTCTCTTATTTTTAAATGGAAGTAAAACAAAGTGGTTGGAACCAAAATAAAATATCTGATTTATGGTCCCTGTCAGATTTAGACAGGGCATCAGAAGAGGTCACCTTCCGAGGTGTCTGCCAAGCCATTCCAAATGTGTTTGCCACATCAGAGCAGTATGTGTAGAGATCAGGTGTAGGGATTAAAGTTTGCAAACTGGGAAAAACCAGAAATGTTCTGACTTTTGTTTGCATTATGTCTTTGGTGTAAAGGACAACCACAAGTGCAAGAGATTTCATTTTTTGTCCTTTCATTTCATTCTTCTTCATCTGCCTCTTCATTATTTTATTTGTTTACTTGAAGGAAATCTCAAATTCCATTAATAAACAGATTTATCTGCATAGATAGAAACAAAATATGCATTCTGGAAAATTGCACCATTTCTCTTCTGCTCAGGTACATGAGCTGCTGTTAGAGTTCATTGTCCCACATCGGATCCTGCTACAGGGTTACAGAAATATGTTAAATACTCCAAAAGAAACTATTAGCTTTTCAATTTTTATATGGCTTCTTTTTGATGATCTTGGAGGTCTTT
>VWZT01016552.1:599758-652857 GCA_013397055.1 Pachycephala philippinensis | reverse complement strand
GCCCGCTGACCGGAGGACGTCAGCGGGGAGGAAGTGCCCTATTGCGAGCCGCTCTACTTATCTTATTTTGGACTTCAACAACAACACGTGTCATCATCATAGAGAACACACCTGTAACGTGACACAGAACACTGGCAAATGCTTCGTCAGGCTCCCAAGAAATCACACAGACCTCCTGAGGGGTCAATGAAAACTGAGAGATGGCACAAATCTAGATTTGACAGACACTATCAGGCAATGGCAACACACCAAGAACCAGACCTACCATATGCAATCCATTGCTGTGGATGACGCCGTCTTGCTCCACGAGATTCCGGGATATTGTAATAGAGGGAAGATCCAAGCTCTGGGGGGGAAACTGAGGTGTAAACTCATTTCCTTGTGCAGGCAGCTGGTCACCAAGGCCCTGAAAGGGCAGCAGTATATCTGCCATGCCCAGTGCAGGGTCTGACTCGGGTGGGGGGGTAATGGGTGGGATTTCAAACTCCTCGTCCCCAAGGCTCGGCGTATGGAACGTCTGCTGGAAAAGGACAGGACAAGGCAAACAGTGTTAGGGCACACAGGGCTCAGCAAGCACCTCCACACCTGCAGTACAAATCTTGGTTTGTTCTGAAATGCAAACCCTATCACCAACAAAATTTTTAAGTTTCATATGCTGAAGGGGTCTGTGGATCATTCTGATTAAAGATTTAAGTCTCATTATCATATGGCTTTAATGGAGTATCAGTATTAACAGTTTTTTAATGTGTACTTAATTAGCAACATCTGTCTGTTGTTAGTCCGAATATCAGCTACATTGGATTTGGCTGTATAACAAACTGCCACTTTATTGATATGTTAGTAAAATAGCACAAACAGCTTACATTACTCTCACGCTTCATAAAACACTGACAATTTTGTAGCACACACAACAGGAACTCAGCACTGACCATTTCACATCTTTTTTTTGCTTTTATCCACTAACAAACATGAAATATTATCATTCTTTATTTCTCTTCCATCCCCAAAATACTGTGAAGCCTTTTAAACACAGGGCGTAATTTGGAGGAGAGGCGTATGAAAGCGTGAGGGTGATTACAGCAGCTTCCAGTGCTTTCTGAAGCAAGCCAGCTTTGTTTGAACAGTAGGTTTGTTATGAACTAAACACCTGTTAAGATGCCTTGAGCAAAACATTTACTGCCAGTTATCTTCAGGGTTTGTGCATGTTTGTACGTGTGCATGTGTCTGTCAAAGATAATCTTTATTCAAGTAGAGTCTGTATCTGGCTTCAACATTGCTGACTCTTATTTGGGAAACAAATGAGCTACGCTTATTCAAATTTTTTGAGTTAAATGAACTTTCATGTATTATTTCAGGTCCACTGCTACTTAATAATAGAAATTCAGTGCTTGAAATTAGGCCATTTTAAATGTACCCAAGTCAGGACTGCCTTGATCAAACTGGGCAGTTGGCAATCCTAAAATAGGCACTCTTGTCTTGTTCTGGACATGCAAGGCTGCTCTGGGATTTGTTTGTTTGCATTAGTTCAGGATTCAGGTTGGGGCGGGAGGGAGAATTGTTTTATGTATTAATTACATTGTTTGAAAGAGTGACTTAATGCCAGTTAATTTAAAAATGATAAGTTCAGTGAAAGATCTCATTAACTGCTGCAAATTGTCATCCTTCAAACTGTTAATGATGATATAAATTAATAACCGCTTGAGAGAAGATGGAAACTGAAACACAAGAAAAACCTTTGCTTGCATATAGAACCTGTCAGCTGTCATTATTGGTCTCACACCAGAAATGATGAGGTCCCAGATTGCTGCAGTCTGCAGCACCGTCAGAGTCTGCTGAGACCGTGCCCATCTCGCTCCAACTGCAAGGCTGGAACTTCATTCTCGATGTGAAGGCTGGGCCTGGATTAGGGACATGTTTGACTTCCCCACTGCTGTATTACAAAAGGTGTGAATTTTTCTTCTCGTGGACCCCGTAGTTCACAAACACAAAGGATGGATTGGCCAGGAGAAGTGGTTGGCTAATGAACATAACCCTATGGCTGCATTTGCAGTTATTTTGGCACTAATGTGGTCTAGTAACAGATGCAACTGTAATTTGTGACTCATTTGCTACCCCATTACTGCTTAATGAAATCTAACATATCACATTAACAATACGGATAAACACTCATTCTTGATATGTGGCATTTGGCTGTTTTCATTACCACTGTAATTAACACTTGAAATATTATTTCAATAAATATTTAAGGTGCTTTAAAATGAGTCGCAGTAATCATGACATAGAGACAGAAAACATAAAGCAAATGTGTGGCTTCTAAGCCTGAACGTGCTCTAGGATTACACTCTTAAGGCATTATTTACAGAAATAAAATGGGATTCTAGCACAGCAGTGCTCAGGCCCAAAGTAATACTGAGAAAGCTACATTCATGTTAATGCAAAACCACTATAATTAAATACATTATAATTAAATACATTGTAATGCAGTAATTGCAAAGTAAGGTTCATGCTTTAATACCAACAGTAACATTTAATCATATTTTTATTCCTTGTTCAAGCAAAAGGGTTCAATGAAATCAGTATTATTATAGTACATTTGAACCTCTCTTTACTTGACATATTTATGAGATATTAGTAATTATAAGAACTGGATCTTTTTTGCCCATCTAACAGAATAATTCTAGGACAGCTGTAGAAATATGTAACACAGCTAGATAATAACACAATCTTTTACTTAGAAAAGTAGCATTTATCTTAATACTTATAGCGTACTACAAATGGGAGAGTAAATTGATGAATACCTTAACATTTTTGAATCTGAATTTAATTCTAACTGTATAATTTATCCAAATTTGTATATAGCTTAAAAAAAAAAAACAAACAAAAAAACCCCCAACATTTAACAGACCTAAGACTGAGGATAAAATAGATATCATCTAAGAAGAAAGCAAGCCCCTTGGTGAAGTAGCCTTAAATCTGAATCACTGGGCTATTCAGTCTGTAAAAAGAGCCTGAACAGTATGCAATTTGGGACTGCAGAAAGGTGTTGTTATGACCAAAAGATGGTATAACATTTGTGAGATTTATCTTACCAATCACATTTTTAAAGTTATTAACTTTTCAAATATTTATATCTTACACATATATATTAAAAAAAAAAAAAACCTGTGTGCATGGTTAAATGCCATCTGTACTGAAATGTTCAAAACATTTGTTCCTTTTGATAAAAATGCAAATCTGGAGAACTGTTGTATCAACATATAACAGCCAATGTCTGACACGGTGAATTATCACAGCTGGAATTAAATTGTCTCTGAACAGCTGCTGGCAGCAGAGCTTTCATCAATGTTTGATTCAAATGTAGGAAAGAAATTCTACAGAAAGAAACATCATGTTGTCGTTACAGATGGGGTTTGTGTTCATTATCACAAATAACACTGGAGCTAGTGCCAAACAATATTCCCTTATCTAAGCAGTCTTGCTGGGTAAAAAGAGATGGTGACCATTGTATAAATGATTCATAAAATCCTACCCTTAATTCTAACCTTCATATTTATTGCTACACCTTTCTGCTTATTTTCTCTGAGAGCACTGTTTTAGAAGTGCACAGGAATACCTGTGACTGAATCCCCACTTACAACATGAAAATCAGGGCTGCCTGGTTTTCTACCCTCTGATCATTTATGACAAGCACCCTGTATAAACAGTTCTTGTTCTCCATATTGCTGTGCACATACTAGACAAAAAGTGCCTCTTGCACTTTCCATTCTTTCCTTTGGAGTAAGAGCTTGGGTTTCAAGGATGAGCAAAGGCAGTTTCTGTCTGGACTTGGGGTCAGGATTAGTGTGTTGATGGTCCTTTATCTGGCTGTAAGGTGGCCCCACCTAGCAGATACATGGAGCCTGGAGCTGCCACACTTTCTCCTGTTTCCACTCTCAAAGGCAGTGATCAAATACGTCATCTCCACAACTCAGCCAGCCTCCACCAGCCCAGCCTCTGGGTTTGTTCTGGACCCTGGATTCAAAACATTCCTTGATGTAGCACATACACTTCAGGCAACAGAGCTGGCTTTGGTTTTCTACCTCATATGAGTATTAAGAACCCAAATTAAACCATTTGTACCTATAACAAAAATTAGAACATTAGCTAGTAATGACTATTACTAAGCTTGCTTGCAAAGTGTACACCTACTGTGCTTTTTATTTGTTTCCTTCTGTTCATAATTTTTTTCCATACATAAAGCAGATTTGTTTCTATTGACATGCTATGTAAGTAACAGCCTTATGGACAGCTAAATTGACTAGTAATGGAGAGCTGTCAGGTTATTTTCTTTCTCATTAAAGTCTTTATTTTGTGCTCCATAAAACACACAGAAATTCGGCACTTCACTCTTCATCCATTCAAAGTCTGTTAAATTATCACAGCAAACAGCAGAATATGAGCATAGATAAAAAATAAAAACATCTACCTCATTTGCAGCAAGAAATGCATTATTTGCCTCTGCCATGTTCATGTAGTTGTTATTGTTTCCAAACTGAAAGAAAAATAAATATTTGGATTTAATGTATGCCATGATAAACTTTTCTTTACCCCATCGCTGGCATAGAAAAGGTTGGGGGAAGAAAAAACCCAACAAAACCAAAACAACAAACAGATAAGATGTAATTTTGCAGATGTTCTTTGAAGTCAGAACTTGATTGGATTCAACATCATCATCATTATTATTATTGTTATTACATACTCTGCATCCCCCAGTCTGTACAAGGAAGATATTCATGTGTATCTCCCCAACTCTTTTTGCCCATACAGCAAAGCCACCCCAGAAATCTAAAGGTGACTTTGGAAATTAGGAATCCGTTAGAAAGAGACTCCCAGGAAAGACACTTCTACTCTACTACATCTTTTCTGATGCATATTATAATATTTCTGTCAGTGATCCTGACCCGGAGGATTGCTGCAGCCAGGAGCTGCTGTGTTACTACTCCAACTAGACCTGGTTTTAAAGAGCTGAAGGCCAGTAAGAGGAAGAATGAGAATCTGCAATGCTGTTCCTGAAGTCCCAATTTTCTGCAAAATTGAAAGCCAAACAATCCCCCTTTGTTCATCTTTCACTCCAGTGGAGCTCCCAGTCTCCCAGTGAATATTAACACCAGAAGATTTTGCAAATCAGAGAAACTGTGTGACACCAAGACCCCGAGATGTGCCCAGAGCCCACTTGCTCCCACTGAGGTGCAACTCTCATGCCACATGCCAGTGATCAGAAGGGACTTCCTTCGATGCCACAGTCATTTTCCTCCAAACTCTCAAGTATGAACATTTGTTGAGGAAGATAAGTACTTTTACTTCTAGAGACTGAACACAGAAAAGAAAGAGATTATCTGCATAATACTGTGCCTTATGCCCTTGAACGGCACTTCCAAAGGCATGTAGGCTGGTAACCAGTCCTGCACATGCTCCCAGAGGAGGGAGGCATCCAGAGTCTTTGCTTCAAGGAACAGACACCAGGCATGTCGTGCACCTGCAGTAAAACAGGCTTTCAGAATTGCACATTGCCACTACCAGGCACAGAGCACAGGGCAATGCAGAGTGCTAAGTGAGGAGAAAGCCCCTGTGCTGTCCCTAACATATCACTGCTGCTAAAGCCACACTGAGCATTCCTCTCTTAAAATATTTTTGAGTTTTATAAAACGAATTTTTTTAGGAAGGCTTTGTTTTATCTTATCTTGCCAGATCTTGGTGGACCTGAACCCTTCCTCAGCCCCACAACAGCAAACACTCACAAAAGCATCATAAGCTCTGCAACCAGTGCATGAAGATGGGTGACCATGCACTTGCACAGATTGTTCTTTCCAAGCAAGGAACTCTGTTGAGCTTTCAGAGCAGCTGAGCCTGGCCTGAAAGGAAAAGCACTTTGCTTCAGCTCAATTTGCTACAGCTGCACTTGGTGCCTGACTGTTTTTAGCAGTGAAATGTTTCAGACTCCCCAGTTTCTCACTGGAGGGACCAGTGATGCTTTCAAGAACGGCTCTTTAAACATCCACTTCTGGCAATAAGACAAAGTTAAATGGAGATTTAAAAAAAAAAAAAAAAAGAAAAAAGAATTGGGAGTCTTGTGTACCTGATGAATTGTCAGATTGACTAAACAGGACATCAACAAAATTAGGAGACACTCATAGGGGAGGGAGGGAATACAAGATGAGATCCCTCATTCTGAAGCAACAAATTCCATTTGTGTACTTATCATTCTGAATCTTTCAACCTATAACACATGTTAAGCAACAGAGGCCTTAGCACAATATGTAGGCTGCCTCATAGCTATTAAAACTCTGTTATCCCCAGCTATGCAGATACTCAAGTAATGTCATCCATTTTTTAAAAGCCCAGATGTCACCCATGTTTGGAGATTAAAAAATTCAAGTAAAATTGCACATTCAAATGACTGTTTTGGCACATACGGATGTGTGTGCGGATTTGTTGCACAAAGACTCTACTTCAGCTCAACAGTGCGATCGACAGGATAGAATTTTTCATGTCAGTTAGTGGCAAACTAAGAATGATTTACATGAAAAACTCAAATGGCTCGAATAGAGCTGTTCTTTCTACAGTAACAAAAAAAAAATAAAAAAATCAGGTTTTCAAAGGATATCTAAGGGCAAAGGTACCCTAGGCAAGTATTACTCTAACACTGGATAAATAAGCGGGGACAAAACCTACCCTACTTTAATGACCTTAGCATCCTAAGGGCTCCAGTGCCTCAGAACAGAACGGTGGCTGATTTTTACCTCGAAAAGTAAAATTCTACATTGCTTTGATGTACATGTATTGCTCACACCACAGCTACTGCTTTCTGATTGCCAGGTGGTTTTCTTCCTTTTTTGTTTTATTAAAGTAAAACAAAGGGGAGAGTGACAATTTAATTTTCTATTTTATTAAGGTTGTGGAAGCAAATGATATAACAAGGAATGTCAAAGCTAAAAGTTACAGGTACATATCCTTCAAGTCATTCTGTTCTTAGGCTGTAATATTTAAGACCCTATTGTGTATAACTCAGGCACTGATGTCAGAAACTGGAGTATTTCAGCTTTTATTAGTATGGATCACAACTAATATTCTTTACATTTATTTTTTTGTCTCAGAACTAGAAATCCATTGAAGGCACATAAAAATTATCAGTGAGTATTTCTAAGATTAAACTTCCATATTATCTAATGGTACCTATAACAACAAAAGAAAATAAAATGGTTATTATCTTAAGGACCTAAACAATTCAAAAAACAAATTAAGCTTAGAGTGAAAAAAGAACTGGGTTAGAAATCCTCTTCTGAACAGTTAGTCTGCGAATGTAATTACTGAAGAAACTACAGCTAATCAGCTGTGAATTGTATCCATTAATTAGTATTTGCCCTGGAGAAATGAGAAAAATCAGTAACAATGTTAACACTGCAATGCACTGATGAGTACTGAAACACAGGGCCCTCAGCATTTAGTCAAGCAGGTGGCTCCAATGGTCCAAGTAATTTAAAAAGCTCTCACCTGAAGTGCAGAGCTGGAATTACAAAGCACTTCTTGCATATCTTTGTATCTATATAAGGCTATAATTAATGGCTTTTAATTTAGAAACACTTTGTGATCAGCTGGGAACAGTTATAAATCATTCTAAATAGAACAACGGGTTCTTGCCTATTTTAGTAAAATATTTTTTTGTGAAAAGACTCTTGTTGCAGACAATATTTTTCTCCATTTATTTTCTTAAGGATCCCTTGCTCTGACCCCTCATAAACAGCTCAGAGCATTGGTATAGCTGACAGGAGGGATTCAAATTAAAGGGGACACCCAGCAATTTGGCCTGCCCAGGTAGACTCCGAGGCTCCCACCTGTTGGGTTTCCTGGGACAGAAGAAGAGTAAGATGCAGCACCTAGGCCAGCTATGTCTGTTTTGGGATGGTGTTGGGATGCTTTGCAAAGAACTTTGCCAGAGCAATTAGCAAGGTTTTGCTTAAACCTTTTCATCTAAAGATCTCAGTGCACTCTTGCTCTGTAACTAGTAAAGAATGAAATGTCTCCAGCTTCCTCTGGCAATACACACCATTACATTACAAAATACAGTTTGTTTACCTTGGTTTGAGGAGTTTGAACTCTTCAGTTTTGATGAACACATCAAGTGGGAGTACCCAGCTGACTGCCACTACCAACCCGTGGAAACCACGCGCATCCGCCCATTTCAGGAAATGAACTGCACACAAACAAAGCCTCTTCTGAACTTGCTGTGAATCACAGCTTCCATTCTTGATGCAAATCATTGCATTAAAACTATGACAGCTCAGTCCTCTACTCATGTATGTTGGAAGGGCACCTGAGTCTTGGCCCTGCTGAAATCCCTCTGGACAGACATGAAGACTGGAATGAGACTGGATGCTTGGTTTACTAACACCTTGTATAAAGCATGTCCAGAAAACTCATTCATTCTAAAATAGCTGGTTGGAGCTCTTCTCTTCGATTACCAAACCTGAAGCCAAACACCTGGTCTCATCCAGCTCCTCTAGCAAGGGTGTGTATTTGCAATGCAAAGGCAAAATTCAGGCCCTCTCCTTCCTCAGCACATGCCCTAATGGAGACCAAATTAACTCCTGCTCAGCACTGGGGATATAAAAACTGCATCATTGCCACACTTCTACAAAGTGTATGTTTTCTTAGACCAGACCTCTGGGGCCAAATGTTAGGATATCTGTTTGTAAATCAAGGGATAAGCCACTTGGAATTGGCACAGCACAGTGCTACTTGGGTTTTCAAACTACCCTTTGTACTCACCAGAGCTTAAAAATTGGTTGGTTATGAAAGCTGAGACTAATGAGCAGTTGTTTTAAGGCAGAAGTCTAATATGATGAATGCCACAAAAACCCTTGGCAGCCTGCGATAAAAATCAGCATTTCAATGTCCACTGAGCCTGAATTCCTCCTAAAAAAATCTTCAGAAAATCTCAAATGTTGAATTGTGGCCACTCTCTGGGCTCTCTGGCAACTGTGATTGACTCCTCATAGCAAGAGATAAAACAAGCAGAAGAGAACTTTACACCACAAAACCATAGTAGTTAAAAAAAAAAAAGGTTCAAAACTAAAGCAAATAACATTTGAAGGTGTTATGGACACACAGACTAACATTTTGAACCTATAAAATTAATCACAATTTTGCTACTGATTTTAATGGAGAAGTCATTTTACTGACAATGTTCAGTCATTAGTATTTTTTACAACCTATCTTTAAATCAACTGACCTGTGGTGCAATTCTAATCTGAAAAACATTAGAACTCACTTCCAACTATTCATTGCCTCAATAGGACAAATACAGAAATACACAAGCAACTTAAAACCAGACATAAAGGAGCCTAGACATTTATCTGAGCATCTCAACAGAACAAAAATTAATGTTTAAAATACTCGTATTTTTACACTCAAAAAGAAAATTTAATTCAGCAGGCAAACTTGTTCAATATTCCAAATAATTCTTTTTACAATACTGCTGTTTAATAGTGCAACCCCAAGGAAGAACCACCATTGGAAAAGTTATTGTTCCAGCACAGGATAACAGCAAAACCATGAAATGTGAATAAATGTCCCAAATGAAAAACTTAAAAAATAGATACCCAGAACAGGAATGAAACACATTTCATCATCTACTCATAGCTAATCCATCAACTCAACTTTAGCTTAAAAGGTATGACTGCAATTCTATACTCAAAGACTACATATTATATATCTGAGAATAAATAAAAATTTAATAGTTATGACAGAATCCACTCCCTGGTGCTTTTTTTTTAATTAAAGAAAACCTTATCCCAACCCTTACTGGAAAACAGAATTCAGACTTAATTATAATTACACTAGCGGTCCTTTCATAATTATTAATGTTTAGTCAAAATACACATTTCAAGTTTCTCCGGATAGTATTTCTAGTCAAAATTCTCACTGCCTGCAGAACAAGCTCTAAACCAGTTCTGTCACAGCCCTCTATGCCCACTTGTGTATGCATTTTAGGCAGTTACACATCCAAATTCTATTATTTCTGTTGCCGATTTGCTGCCAATAGAAAATGGCACCCTCAACTGATCACGCTTCCAGTATTTCTGCAGTAAATTAGAACCCATTTTTTTTTAAAATATAGCCATTAATAAAATCATTCTTTTATGGTGTGAGCATACTTTCAGTTTTCATATAGAGAAATATCTACTTGCACAAATATATATTATGGCAAGAATCTCAGTTTTATCTTCATATTTGGCAAATTAATTCCTCTGAGGTTACACTACCCTTATGAGTAAAATGAAAGATAACAATCCCAAAAGATGTAATTACAGACCAAAACTAAATTACTTTGCAGGTCTAAGTACTGTATCTTAATAATTTCACCGGAGAACATCTTCACTGCATTTGGGCAGATTTGATTTTGCTGCCTGACCAATAATTACAGCTCTGGCAAATACAATGTCTGATAAGGACATCAATTAAGAATGAGCATTGTGTTATTTAAAAAAAAAAAAATTCATCATGTTCACAGCCTGTCTGATTGAATGAAATGCCAAATTAAATTAATGGAGATTGCTAAGTCTAGCTGGCTGGTGGGGAACCAAGCAGAAAGTGGGACAGCATAGACAATAAACTGTCTGTAATTAAAAGATGAGAAGCTGGACTAATGCTACTTCAGCCTGATTATTCCAAACAAAACAATATACACTAAAATTATTCTGGCAACAGCAGTAGAAGAAGTGGGAGGAGGGCTGGGACAGGGGACTTTTTATTTTTCTTTTTTTTTAAGTATTAACCATCACCATCTAAAAACAGCAGCATCCTCACCAGATGTATTAAATTAAATACTGGGAGGTTCTCATCAAAAAACACAATTTATTTTCTCAATGAACATAAAAAACCATACAAGAATTCTCCAATCCTTTCTGTTCTAGAAGGATATCCAGCTAATCTCTGAAGAGGCTTTACTTCTAAGTTAAGCAGAGAGTTCTTTTCTGGAAGAGCAAGCCATTCACGGAAGTTTCAATACTTCAGAAGCAGTAGATGGTATCCATATTATTTTATAAAATACAAGTATTCTATTTTGATTTTGCTACTAGAAACAATGAGGCAGATTGTTGTTTACAGATGCCACACCAGCAAAGTTCTTAGGGATTCATATCGTTGTAAGTGAATGAAACATTGTTTTAAACCTTGCAAATGAAGAAGAAATTTTATCTCAGGATAAATGCAAAATGGTAGCCTTGATTTTCACACATCATTACCCACAGAAATTGTGGGGCTCACTCCTCTGGCAGGACGCCAGCATTTTGGAAGATATGTGTTGCCCAGCACCAGAAGTATTATTCACCATAGCCAACAGCAGCTCTAGGACGTTATGGGTTGAGTCACTGAGCAGAAAGGAGATGGAGAGCTGGACCAGATGCAGGCAGAAGATATTTGGGTCAGGCTCTGACCACATGTCACTGAGCACATGAGGTATCCCAGTTCCATCTAAGAGAGAGCTGCTGTGTGTGTGCACAAGGGTAGGGATACATGCACAGAGACAATGTTCTGTCAGCAAAAGATGAGTTGTTTTGGAAGACTTCCATGAAATACTGGACCACTAGGTAACGTGTACTACATACGCCAAGTTTATACTTGAGGCTTTCTGTTCATCTTTTTAGAACAAATTTAAGGTTAGTGATTATTATAGAATAGCACAGTAGCAATCAGCTTTTTCAGACAGATTACAGTGTTTTCTTATTTTCAGTAATTCACGTCTTCTGGAGGTGGGTTGATTTCCTGCTAGGTTCTGCCTACAAATTTGCTAGGACATGTCTTCATGGACTTGTAAAAAGCCACCCAGGAAGAGTCAGCCTTGGCAACCTCGGCCACCAGAACCTGCTACACAACAGTTATTTCTCTCCATGTCTTCCCCATCAGGATTCTCTATCACACCATATCAGGATCCTGCAATAACCTGGAGGAAATGGGGGCCCTGTTGAAAACTAAAGGAGTTCATGCCAGAAACCTGAATTTGCTTACAACCACATCACTGATGAGCAACAAGCCAACAGACAGGAGCACAAAACTTTGCTGTCACATTCTCAATCCTGAATTTTAGGCAAACGAATAATCTCGTTAGTGGTTCATTAATTATTGAATCTGTTCACAAATCTGTGCACAATCATACATGTGACAGTCTTTTGATATTTAAAATCTTAAAGCTTTTAATGCAGGAGACCATTCAGATTCCAATTTTTGAGTCTCAACACGTGCCACACTAATTGTTATATATATCCTTATATAAGTGAGGCTATGCCTGTATACATATGTACACATACACATTCTCTAACTCTGCTTAGAGCCAAAAAAATCTCAGTGGGATAAAATACTTGAGCAAGATCCGAAAGAAAAATAGACATTTATATTTTATTCATATAGCCTCAATATCCATCAGACACACTGTTTGCAGAAAGTACAGATTTAAAAGTTTTGGAAAAGCAATTAGAATGGAAACATTTGAAGTTACTTTAAAAGCTTTCAGCCAGCAAATAAAAACTTTGACAATAACAATAAAAAGCACTGACTTAATCTCTGTGATTCCAGCCAAACTCTTTAATATGAACTCCTTCAGTGAATTCCACAGCCAAAAGCTGTAACTGAACGATATTTTGCAAAGTGTGATATTGAACGAGTCTTAGGAGCAGTAGTGAAAGGAATATTTAATGGTCTCATGTTAGACATTTTCAGATCTCTTAAGAAGGACACATTCTATAAATGTTTTTATACGCAAGAAGTAACTTTGTATGAATATGCACAGTATTATTCTGCTGACTGACAGTCAAGGCAACTCAACGTATGCCAGACTTTTAATGCTACTTATTCCATATTTAAATGCACACATATTAAAAGGTGGTTCAAAGAGCACCTGGTCCTAATACTGATACAAGATTAAGGTGTTATAAAATTAGTCTGAATCTTGAAAGTTCTCCAAGACAAACATACCAACAATTTTGCTGTTACACATCCAAAGAGTTTCAATTTACTATTTTGACTCTTTGTAGACAAGAATGTCTGTCCACAGTCTGTGGAGCTGTGCCTTCAAAGGTAATAAAATAGACACTCAAACATAGATTCTGGGCATATCTCTGTGTCCTCCTACATATGCTAAGACTACTTCTCCTCTGTACAAGGATAATACAAATATCAAACTTAGACCAACCCGCTGAGTTTCATGTTAAAAAGGCTCTACAAGATCTACAGATGTTACTTCACATAGTTCTGAAGCACATTCCCTATCATCACACCCTGGTGTTGCCTGAAGGTTGAAACACAGAAAGAGACCAGATGTTAAGATACTCAGTTACAAAGCCAAGGAGAGGCCAGTGTAGTTTAAGTCTTTGTTTAAAAATATATGAATATTTAAAGAACACGTTTTCTTGCTTTGCTTTCTAACCTAGATATGTTTGCGGTGATGAACTGCGAAATTATTTTCACAACTACTCTCGTGAGCACATACTTGTTGCTGCAATAAACCAGATTAGACATAAATGTCATGGAAGGAAAATATTGCTAAAATGCAAAAAGAACTTACTTATATTGCTCCTGCTTGTATGTACGATTCTACAAGTTTGTGGCAATTTTGATTCCACACAAGCAAAGGACTTCTCACACATGCAGTTTTCACCTCACCCATTTGATGTATATATTTTATGAGTTACATTACTCTAAACAGCTGAAATTCTGCATAAGATTTCATTTATGATGACATCCAAGGACATATGGCAGTTAAAATATGCTCTTTTTACACAACTGCTCTAAAGAATGACTCAAGGGTAAAGCACAATCGATCCTTTTCCATGGTCCTGTGAGAAGATGGAAATGTCTTTCTTCTCCATGACATTTACCAAACCAAAACAGCCTCTCAGAATGGCCTCCAACAAAATAATTTGAAAAAAAGACCCAAACCAAATCTGCAGACCTGATTCTGGGGCTGCCCCTCCAATCTGGTTCCCCAGCCCCGCATAGGTTGTGGCGAGCGCACCGATGACACGGAGCACTGGTGCCACAATGGGAGCCACTGCTTCACGCCCAGCTCATGGACACGAGCCTCCAGCACCCAGGACCTGAGAGCCAGCGAGGTCCTGACAGGGAGCAGCCCTAATGCACCAAGGGCAGCATAAAGGGCCCCTCTTCATCTCCCCTCCCACACCTCTGAGCACCCCTTTACCCCCAGCAGTGCAGCTGCTGCAAGGATGTTCTGATAGAGCTTTTGTTTTGTTTGGTTGGGGGTTTTTTGGAGAGAAATGCATAAACACAGAACTGGTTTTGCCATATGAACATTTGTGTTTCACTTTCCTCTTTGAGGCATTAAATTCATACAATCAAGCTGTTAATCATGTCTACCCCCACATTTATTTTATATAAACTGTCTAAGCATTGAACCTAAGAATTTCTTAGCATAATGACAGCATTTTATACTTAAGATCCCAAGAAATACTTTTACATCACTATATTCAAGATTACTGTAACATTTTCGCACACGAATTTAAAGTGATGTGATTATACAGCAATTGGGGCTGTAAGTAGCTTTTCTTACAATCTTATATCAAATTTCACTCACTTCAGTGAAAATTGTAAATTCCATTCTAGACTGTGAATCAGCTCTACTACACTAGCAAATTATATCAAGTTTTAAATGTAAAATTGATAGAGAAAGGGTGAAGCAGATGTAGACATTTTATAATAATCATAATGGAGGATCAGTCAAGATACTTTCAGGCTAAAATCAGTACATGCATCAAATCTTAAATATCTCAACTCTCAGCCATACTGATACCATGAGTTCCTGCATTTTTTAATGAAATTAAATACTTTCCACTTTAGAAGCACTAATCATAATAAAACAGATAAACAGCATTTTTTTAAAGTCTCCATTAAATCTACTTCACCATGTGCAAAGCTGTACGAAGCCAGTCCATTGGAAAGACAGCCTGTGGGATGTAACTGCTCTTATTACACACATGCCCCAGCAAGAAACTGAGCAAAGCCACCCACAAATGCCCCAACCCCAGCGCCAGAGCTGGTGTCAGTCACCCTCTAATGTTCCTCAGATAATGACATTTCTCAGTCTGGAAAAATTATGTGTGTTAATATAACACAGATCACAGATGTATTTTGTAAACAGGCACATAGCACATCACCTCCTCATGTTTCTTTATTTTACATCAACCTGAAACCTGGACGATTTCTTCACTATTTTCAGTTGGGGCATGATTACAAGTCCCACAGCAGGGAGGCCTCTGGAGAGTCTTCAGTAACACCTGACTTTATTTAAACATGCAAGATGGAATTGGATGCAATGCTCTGAAATAACAGTACAGGAGAATTAAATTTAAGAGTAGAATAATCCCTCGTGGTGGTTTGTATTCCTAATTTATGCCACAGAGACTAATCAAGCTCAATTTATCTATCTTTAGATTCCCACTGTTTCATTCCAACCTAAAGGCAACGTTTTGGGCAGCAGAAACTTTATTTTGTAGGTGAGTAACCTACTTTAATTGCATTTTCATCCATTACTACAGTCTAGCATTTTCTTCACTTAACTGGGTCACTGTGTTTCTTCTTGAAAGTGGGCACAGAAATTATTTCTGATATTGATTGCAGCCCCTGAGGTTCAGCTGAGAGTTGAGGACACACAAAGGGTACACAGCAAATTCCATTTATGACAAATGAAAACCTTCAGTCAAACCTTCATATTAGGAAAATCCTGACGTTAAAATATGGAGATTCTCTATTAAGCATCTCACACATGCAGGGCAGGAAATGCCTGGCACCATCATGAAACCAGGCTTCTCAAGTCTTCAGGTGATCTTCAGCATTGGTGTGTCAAAATACTAATGACTAATTAGTGTTAGAATTAAGTGCATATTAAAAAGTACACCAGTAATTCCTTCTCATAATTTTCAGATGCCATAGAAAAAAACAAAGTTTTTAAATATAAAACTAAAAATGGTAATAAAACCTCACTTGAACAGTCAAGTACTACCCTTCATGTCTTGATGTAAGCATTTGATACATGCAAATTCTTGCGTTTCTTTTCTTGAAGTATGAGAGACACCAGATCCTAGTGGCATTTCTGCTGCCAAGCTGTTCCACAGCTCACAACTCACACTCTGAATATATTCTCCTACTTTAGTGGACTGAGATAATTCAGTCTCATGCTATTCATATCAAAGATGTGCAAGAAGCTGTATACTTCTTAGTTGAATTTAAAATGATCAGATGTAGCTTTAGCATGAATTCAAAGTAGATGCATGAATTGTAATCATAATCAGTAGATGTATAAAAGCTGTAATCTCTTCATGAACTTTCTTTGTCTACATGTTCAGAAACTATGCAAGATATTCCTAGGGATACCTGGTTAATTCCAAGTCAGGTTCATAACTGGAGGTCAAATGAGGAGAGTCACAAGCTTATATCCATGTAGCACTCTTTTCCCTTGTCAGATGGTGACATGACCTGAGCTCTACCAAAAACATTTCATTGGGTGTCTCTGAGATAGTATTTTTGGTACAGAAACCACTCTGAAAGAACCAAATAATGCTTTGCACCACAACCACGTGCTTCTGGCAGGCAGATGCCTGCTACAACTAGCTGCAAACTCCTGGGAGTTCTCTCAATTTTATTTTATTTCTTGAACCTTATCATTCTATCCCACTTTTAAAATGGAAAATTCCTCAGAGATCAGAAACCTTTGGGCAGCAGAAGAAAGTCCTGGAGTCAGGGCACTCTCACAAAATCCTGTATATTCAGGGTTTTGTTTCCCAAATACCCAGGGCTACAGCTGTTTCATTACTATATTATATTTGGGATCACACAATAACTTTAGCCAAGTTTTACAACACAGACACATTATGCTTCTGTGATATCAAAGCTGCGTGAGCATTCAGAACTACAAATCCCACATCCAGTTCTGGTGAGCCAGTGAAATGATGCAAAACCATGCAAAGGAGCACAAAACATCCAAATTGCTCTGCCTGTTCCCAGCAAGAACAAATCACAGGAAATCGATTCGGTTGGTTGCTGCACCCCCTGCCAAACTGGGGTGATTTTGCTCTA
This sequence comes from Pachycephala philippinensis, assembly GCA_013397055.1. NCBI lineage: Eukaryota > Metazoa > Chordata > Aves > Passeriformes > Pachycephala > Pachycephala philippinensis. The sequence goes on along the minus strand of VWZT01016552.1, from coordinate 635,733 downwards.
CCATAAAGTTTCTCAGTCATTTTTTCTACCTGAATTGGGAAGTGCTGCACATTGTTAGTGTGAATGTAATGGAGAAGGCAGGAACAGGGCAAAGGCACATGATATTCTGGCAGCTTTTTGCCACCAAAAGATGAAAATACTAACAACGGGTGGGAAAATAATGTCAGTAAAAAATAAAAGATATTATAAATAATTGCTTTCTCTTCATTTGTACAAGCATCTAGAACAGTTTCTGATAATATTTTATGGTCCAGTGATTTTAGATTTAGAAAACCCCAAAACCAAGCCGTCCTCACACTAATGGTTTTGCCTGTAATTGCTTGCCTGATCTGCCCTGGAATTATAGCAGTTTTCCAGTGAAAGAGATTTCCTCTGTTAATCAAAACAAAGTTGCTCAACTGTATTTTCAAAACTGGTGAAGAACAATAAATGTATTTTAATGGAAGAAGTGAATTGTCAAATACAATATACATAGTCTGGTGTGAAGAGGAATAAAAAGATATACAAGTGGTATAAAATGCTGTACAAGTCCTGGATACTAGGAGGCAGAGAAAGGGTGGAATGAAGACCCACAGAAAAGTATAGTAAGACAATGACTATCAGAGCAGGATAATAAAAATTAGCTTATCAGATAGACAAGGAAAAGATAAACTGAAAGCTGGTACGAGAAAAGTGAGATTAAAAAAAGTTTTGAAGAAAGATTAACAGGGCAAAGGAAAAATATTCAAAATTTAAAGAAAAATATTTATAATATTTTGTAATATCTTGTAAAGCGTAATTTTGAGAGCATCTAGTAACAATTCAAAGCACACATTTTTACGCACTTCCATATAAATGCCATTTTTTTCATATTCTGAAAAAATGGCCAGCTTGTAACAGCAAATATGAAATTTAAGTTAATCTCATAATTCCAGACCACCAGTAAAGAGGTTTAGAGCACAGAGGTCTCTTTCCTTTGTCCCCTACACAATCTTCCAGTTTTTCCCTTTCAAAAACATGGAACAGTCACTGAAACCACCAAGGACAATTCCAAGTGACACAGGAAGCTCCTCAGTGCTGGAACCTCACCTTTGTCCAACCTTACAGACAAAGCACTGATTGTAAGAATCCCCTCTGCTTCTGTTTACACACCAAACCCCCAAACCCTCATGCCTCTCATCAAATCAAAATTCAAACAATAATTTGTATAAGAATTACCTAGGAAAAACAGAAACCTGCTGTGGTATTTACCAGGGAGAAAAACACTTAAGGGTTATTTGCCAGCATAAATCAGGCTGCGCCATTTGATTCAGATGGTGATGCTGGTTGTCTGCCATATTCCACTAAATGGAGTATCAGCTGTAGCTAAAATAACTACCATAAAAAAATAAAAGGGTTATCAATTTTCATGTCAACATATAAATATATCATCTTCTGAGACAAGGAAGAAGTTTTTGCCATATTGTTACACCATGCATGTGTGAAAGGGGAACTAAGGAGGATAAACTCTTCACCATTCTCAATTGTAAATTCTCTTTCTACAGTGTTCACTCTTCCTATGTTTTCCTTCATAAACATAAATTTAGGGAAATTCAGGCCTCTATCCAGTCTCTTCCTCTCCTCAGAAGCACAACCCATGCTACTGGCTCACTCATCCCTGTTTGCTTCAAAGACATGGAATGGTTTTCAGCTTGTCAGTATCACAGCCCTTCAACCTCATTAATAGATTTTTTTATTATCAAAATCTTAAAGTGACAGTTTCACACACTCCCCACACCAGAAGTTCCCAGGTCATCCAAACAGTCATCAACATTTAAAATGGTCATCATCAACAATGAAGGAGATTCACGGCATTTCCTGCTTCCAAAAAACAGTTACATGCCATATAACAAGAAAATGGTTACATCAGCAGCAGTGGGAACCAAACTAAAAGACACTCCAGTGACTCAAAGTCCTGATGTCAGCACTGCCACCAGCAGAAATGATGCTAAGTGACCTTAAGTCCCACAGAATATCTCAGCGTGCATCATGCTTCAAACCTCCACCCACTTGCTTATTTAGTTATTTGCTCTGTAATTCAGTACACCTCTGCTTATGCTGATACACCTTTTTTTAGGTCCCACTGCAAAAAATGAAACACAGAATTTGGGGAGGTAAACGCAATTAAAGATTCTTTTTCACCTGGGGCAGAAATGAAGAGTAGATGAAGGAACACCTTGAACTAATACTGGTGACAAACATGGCACACTGTGAAACCACACATTTATTTACCAATAGAAATGGTCAAATTTTAAGTATTCATCTCGCTGCCTGCAGGGGACTTTTTAAAAAAAGTCAGCTTGTACACCAAAGCTGAATCATTAGAGAGATGGCCTGGAAGGGACATGCTGGACATGTACAAATCTGACTTACACTGAAGTACATCATCGATTCTGTGTAAAACTGAGCCCTGACTAAGGAAAAAGGAATGCACATGACCTAATGGAAGTAGTGATTATTAAGATTTATATAACCTCTAGATAAAATTATACTTTGCTGTCATGCAATAGCAAGAAGCTTACAGGACAGAAGCAGGATTAGTTCAGGAAAAGGGAAATTATTCATGTAACAGTTAAAGCTTAAGAAAAGAGATCTGGCTTATATCACGTTGATGTTTCAGATAAGAGACTGCATTATAACAGGTTATAGTTGCAAAAATAATTTTGATTGGCATATCATTTATACTAACTACTGCTTGGAACCCACTCAGAATATGCAGCGTACTATAAACTGTTGGGAAATATATCTGTGTATTGTTCAATATTTACAATGTGCTTTATTTTGTAAATATAAGACCTGGCAGAAAAATTTAGAGTATTAAAAATAGTTCTGCTTAAAAAGAATGCCCCTTTTTCCTATAAAAAGAAGTATTTCACTAACAGTAGTTTATAATTTTGTTCAAAAATGTTCACAGCGGAGCTAAATAAACTTCCAATGAGGATAATTTGATTGCTTTGTTCAGCTGCTCAAACAGATTTCTATCTCTACTTATTTGCACATTTCTGAATATTCCCTTTCAGGCCCACACCATTTTTGTTAGCAAAATCAATTTTCTGTTGGACAAAAAGTGAGATTTGCTCTAAAGATTTTAAGCTTTTAAATAAACATGAACTGAATGGTGTAAAGAGCTCTCCTTTTAAGAAAAGATTCTTGCTGTTTGGAAAGAAGAGAATTCTTTGCATTCACAGGTATCAATTGACAGCAACAGACTTTTACATGAAGAGAGAAAAAAATATACAAGGGCAAAACAAAAAGCGCTGCAATGTAATTATGTAGCTGTAACACAGACTGATGCTAAGTTTCATTTTTAAAGAACACGTGCCCATATACAAAACATAAAAAATATTAAATTCTGATATAAAAGCTTTATTATTAGCATTATTATTGATTTTCCAAAGCTCAAAGAATACTCATGATTATGAAATTGTATCCTCTGCATCTGAAGAGAAGGATTGTTCTAAAACCCAACAGTTCTGCAGAATCCTCAGCAAACACCAAGCAAACACAATTTTTTCTAGGTCTGTTCAGCTCTGCTAATAGTTATTGTTTGCACAACTGTAACTAAGTACATTACCAACTAGTTGTTCAATCTATATAAATTTAAGAAACACACATTGCCAAGGAGTGACTCATATATCAGTCTATTATATGCTACAGAGCTGACTGTATTAAACAAATCACTTTCCCTACAGCTGAAGAATAGAAGCTATATACAGAGCAGAGGTTATTGTCTAATTTAAATCTTGGCTCCTTTCCCAGAGCTGTACAAGATTCCAATTTGTGGAAATGTTACTCTCTGCTACTGCCAGAAAGGCTACAGAAAATGGTATTGGGTGCCTTCCAGAAATATGTCTGCAAAATGCCAATCAACAAGTCACTAAAGATTAACAGTATGACTGTACCAAATTAATTTAAATTATAGAAACATATGGCTAGGATGTTTGCACTGCACTTAACACAACACCTGCTTCACAAACAGCTAAGTTTCCTTCCACAGTATAAAATAATATATGTCAAACACCTTGAACTCGATTCCTATAAATCGAAAAAAAAATCAGTTCATAAACAGTAACCACAGGGTAGCACTATCAGCTCAAGCCACCATTTTGTAATGGTTAAATCCCTTATTCATTTTAAATTCTACACCAACCCAGACTAGGTAGTCTTTTCCCATCATAGGGAAAGTAATTAGCGACAACAGAAATTAAGAAAAAAAAGATGACAGAAATAAAACATCTTTATATTCCATTTTAGAAATCCAATATTTTAAGTTGATTTGGCTAGAATACTTCCAGACCTATAATAGTCCTTCAAATACAGTGTTATTGTGACTTCTCTCTCTCTCTCCCCGTCACTGACATTCTTAAGCAAAAGCCTCTCCTGAAAGGCTCTATAAGCTCACGGAAAGTTAAAACATTAACAATCACAACCAAAAGTCAAATATTTTATATTTCCACAATGTGTTTTTTCTATTATTTTTTAACAACTCCTCAATATATATGATCATGTCATCAAATAAATAAAAAATATAAAAATCTGTGGCATTCTCAGAAATATTTACACATTAGGGTATGCCATATTTCAGCTGAAGAGGAAGGGAGCTGTTTTATGTTTCTCTCCACTGCTTTTCTATTATTGCCTAGCTAATGGAAATACATCAAACAAATGTTCTACAAGAGCAATAAATATTAAAGTTGACCTATCCATCTGGAAGAAATGAGAACAATACTGCTCACTTTTAGCCCAAATATGACACTGATAAATGAAGCTGTGAGATTCCATCACACTTTCAGCAACCTGGGCTAAGCGCCCACCACGTGATTCTTGTACCAGCAATTTTCTCCATTCATCTTCATTAGGCAGTCACTTGACCTGCCTCCTAACATCCCTGTCAGATTTGAACCTTTAGGGGGCTGCTAGTACTTTTTAACAACGCACTCTAGAAGCTTTACTCCCTTTTGGAAAAAACGTCAGATGAACATAAAAGAATACATGAGCCATTTCTTCTGGAGAGAGAACCACAAGATGCTCGTCACGACTAAAGCAGGAGATCGCAGCACCGAACGTGTGATGGCAGCCACGGTCGTGTCCTTACAGCCCAGAACCAAACCACAGCCTGGCAGGAAGCACGAGTGGGCAAAGCCATCACCCTTTCAGCCATCAAAACACAATTACACATTCAAATCAGAATGCGTGTAACCTCCTGCCACAAACTGAATGCCCTCCACTTCGCCCCTCAATCACTGCTTGAAGAAAGCTGGAACAGACAGCCAGAGCATCCTTTACCCAGCAGAGTAAGAATGCTTCATCACATTAGCAGTGTTACGTTACACCCCTGTTATTTTCTTTTTCAACAGTAACAGAACAAATTTGATTATTCTGTAATAGTGAAAATGAATACCAATTCAACGTGAATTTGCCAGTGTAATAAAAAGCTCCTAACAGGATTTTTAGTGACTTCCTTGAAAAACTTCATAACTTTATGATCACTTAGGGAAATCAGAAAGGCTAAAAGCACCAAAAGGCATTAAGCTTTTGACATTAAAACTATCTCAGACATTCATGCAATTGCAATGCCTTCATTAGGGTAGTTCTGCAATGTTTATCTGACAAGCATCTGATGTATTGACTCCTTTTCTATTGCATACAAGCCTCTTATCTTTCTTGTTTCAAAGAAGTCTTTAGAATTATAGATACTGTAGACTGTCATGGTAATGTAGCAATTAAAATATACCCACATAGATTTCTTTTAGGCAATAAGTTCTTCAACCCTTTTTCATGTTGATCAGGTCTTACATGAGTGGTTCCATGCAGCTGCTAAGCACACCAGGGACTTACTCATCCAGGAAAACATTGCTGAATTCAAGTAAAGACTGCAGAATCAAACAGAAAATAGGTACTCCTGATACAGGTTTGAGATGGATTTCACTGTGATCACCAAAACATCAACAGCCATGACTTGTATAGAAACCAAATAGAGTCCTTTCGTGAACAGGTACTTCAGTCATGCTAAGCTGGATTTACACAACTAAAATTTTTAGTTTTCTTTTTAAAAGCAATCAAACGTCTTATTCTCTGTTACCATTTCAATGGGTTCTGCAAGTATCAGAAACTTTGCTGAAAACCTGAAAACATTCCCAAAGGTATGGACAAGAAAAACTACTGAGAGATGTGCCATTTAAAATCAAGACCTCATATAGGTGTATTTATGGCAGATATATTTTGATTTCTTGACCCCAGAACACATTACAGGTAGTAACTAATTGCTGATAAGGGTTGTGCTTCCATGCACAATAAAAGGAATGCTTGAGTCTAAGCTGGAATGCTGATCTCAGCTTCTTTGTAATCACTATTACACTTTGTAAACACTATTACATGTTCCTACATCAGAATTAGAGCAATTGCACAATCCCTGGCAAGACTTTCACCAGGCTTTTCTGAGACACAGACAATTCACAAGAAAGCCATCAGTGGCATTAGGTGTCACCTGAGCCAGTATTACATTGTATTGGTATAACCTGCCTTATCATCTGTGACTGCAAATGTTTCTATCAACACACACTGAGCCTCTCTTTGGAAAGGAAAAAATGGGATGGGCTCTGTCTTGCTTGTCTGAGATGCTGAAGATTTCAGTTGCTCTGCATCAATTCCAAGCTCAAGGTTTGTCACATTTCCTTCACTGATGACATGGCCTTGGTCATTTTCTCTGAATGAACAGATCATTCTCAAGAATGAACAAATGTCTCTGTGATGACACAGATCTTCACGAGGGATTTTCACAAGTGCGTCACTCTATAACTGCTGCAGAGTTGATTCTCAACACAAAGCAACTTGGAAAGATGAGCTTGTAGATCCAACGGCTCTCAAAATCACCCACAAGTCCATTATCTGACAATTCTCTTTGTCTGAGGTGACTTCCTCCAAAAGATTGGTATCAAGTTAATAATGAAACAAACTGCTCTAAATGGAGTCTCTGTTTACAGGATGACAGTGACTTTTCAATATTTTACTATAATCAGTTCCTGAAGGGGGCCTGATAGCGACAAGATTAAAACAACTATTTTGCCAAAGTTGGGAGCTAGAAAAATCAAAACACTAAACAACGAAAAAGAGAGGCCTGAGGCAGTTTTCAAAGAACTTGTTAACAAAAACAAAAGTGAGAGAGATCTAAAAAACAAAAGTGAGAGAGATCTCAACAGAGCTCCCATGTATAGGAAGAGATACAATGTACATGAAAGTCTAAGGTATACCAGGGAAACTATCCTTAGGTCTCTGAAGGCTTAAGAAAANGAGGGAAAAAAACCAAGCAAACAACAGACATTCCAAGAACCAGAGTCAAAGCGAAGCATATTTTCATCTCTAGCTGATGTGTGCTGGGGAATGTTTCATCTGAAGTGATGACGATGTGCTATGATAATGTCAGCTTTACCAACACCATCATCTGTCATGCCAGAATTATTCCCTGGCTCTTGGTGATGAAGAAGCTCTTCAATTCTTCAAGACCGAGTGACACTGAAGCAACCTATAAAAGTATTTGCTAAAGACCTTCAGAAAATTAAGTAGAAGTATTCTATATTGAGTTAGGATATGCACACATTAGCACAATATTCCAGCTGGAATTAGTCCTTCTCTGAGTAGAAACTTCAGCAAGCAGTTGTGCCTTGACCACAGGCAACTCATCTTAAATTTCATTAACTTTTTTTTTAAGCTGCTTTCTTAACTTTAGTCAGAATGCCCCTTCAAATGCAGTTGAGTCATGAACTCTATCATTCACAGTGCAGCATTGTTTGTGTCGAGTCTTTGCAGCAGGGTTATCACTACAGGTTAATGGATTTGTGTTCTGAGAAGCCATGATTAGAATAGGTGACCTGTGTTCTGCATTATACAGTGGAAAACATATCTAGCAGCATGATTGCTATCAAGTGTCAAAAGAGATACTGAGAGCTGTGTGTACAGACAGCACTTAACTCAGATGGTTTTATTACTCCCAGGTATTGTGCAGTGGTTAAATTTGACATGTACAAATTGCTGAAGTGAAGATTTGCAAAGTAACAGTATATATCAATGCTAATGGCTTAGTTAAGAAAATGATGTGCAGGATTTCAAGCACAGCATGAATATGCATATAAAATATTTGTGACACTTTAATGGACATTTTCATTAGCAGGGGTTATAACAATGGCAAAAATTTGAAATTTTAGACAAGGAGTGAAGTTATTACAATAATTCCACAAAATTCAAAGAGATAAATTCTTACTGTTGGAGAAAACATTAAAATTAAGACCCTTGAAGTCCCCTCCCAACAAAGCTATTGCAATAGAAAAATCAAGTACAAATAAAGGAGTAAGTTTTCTTGTCCCTTCTGTAAAATGTTTTAGGCACTGTTCAGTACAAAGGAGTAGAAAACTTAAGCTGTCATGGCTTTTCTCTTCCTCTTTATCATTACAATACATGAACTGACATCAAGGAGAAAAAACACAGAAAACTCATTTATACCCAAAGTGAACTATAGAGCTGCTTGCTATGTTATCAGGGCATCAGAAGGGGTCATTAGGAAAGCATTTAATAGTAATTATAATACTAGAGAGAAGAAGTAGCATATTCAAGGGAGAAGGCAAACTAATCACCTAGTGAATACTAACTTCTGTCAGAAAAAACTGCACATATGATGCAGTCTTGGACTTCCAAACCATTATGTATGCACAGCTACAGCCTTCCCTTCTTCAAAATTGGCCTTTTACACGTCGACTCTTTTAATAAATACGGTGATACTGCATTATGACACTGAACCCAATCAGTTATGAAAGGTGCATCAATAAAAAAAGCTTGCAAGGAAAGATTTCAATGGACACATTCAAAATTTAAGCACTTTCATAGCACTGTGCCTAGAAAGTCATTGACTTTCATGAGAGCTATACCTAGCATGTTTCCAGTTCCTGCAAAGGAAAGAATCCTTTCCAAGTTTTATGCTCAGTATGGTTGGAACAACCTGGGCTATGAGGAGGAGTGAATTCAGCCCATCTGCATCACTCTCATTCACAGGTATGGCTTAGAGAAGCCCAGATTTGGACAATTGTTTGTCCACTATTTCAACTGCTTGCAGGTAGGCATCGCTGCCCTCCCCAGGAGTAGCAATGATGATGTATTCCACGGACACACCTTCTGTCTACACAGCTGAGTTGTAACAATGAGACTTAAAAACTCATGTTCCTTTTTTTTCCTCCCCAATAATCAGCCCTGAATCACCAAACCAGTTAGTTAAGCCAAATGTTTATTACACTTCAACAAAATTTTAAAAACCCCACACTGCTTCCCTTTAGAGGCAGTAATATATTTGCATCTGAACCAAGTTGTCCTCAGGATATAATTTCATTGAGCATCTCCTCCTCGTTTATTGTAGTAGCTTAATCTGCCTTAGCTCTTGCTACAGCTTGTTTAACTGTTCTCAGATAGATTTTTCCTACCTAACACTTTCTACACTGGCTGTAATACCCCTGATATGACATGCCGTGCTACGAACTGCTGGTGACCATTTCCAGGGCTGTCACTGACATACTGTTTTCAGTAATACTCATAACAGCATTTCCCTTTAGAGGGAGCTGATCAAAAACTGCTAGAAAAGGTCCTTTGTCCCCTGAATTTTCTGTTACCAGGGAATTGGATTGGTGTCTTCATGCAGCACAACTGCCAGCTTTGAACCAAAGCCCCTGTTTAGGACTTGCCAAGACAGTAACTCCTTGAAGCATCATCTCCCAGATTTTCCAATGTGAACCTCTGCTACAATGAAATAATGATCTCTGGGATAATGACTCCAAAATAATAACCTCTGTGAAATACTGAAAGACTGAGCCCTTAAGTAACTGTCTTAACTTCTGCTGTTACCACAACCAAGTAAACTGCCCTAAAGGCTCTATTTTCAAAACCTGGAATGGGTTCACCATCACTTGCCCAATGGGATGGGACAATTCAGCCCATTCCACTCAAGTAAGAACTTTCAGTATTCTGTTCCAAAAGTCATTACACTCATTTCTGCAGTGAAGATGGTAAGTACTGTCTACAAAAGAGGATCTTTCTTACTCAGAACCACTCTGTTAAAAAAAAAACAAACCAACAAATCAATGTAAGTGATGGAAAATTAAGGCATTTGATGAACTGAAGCACCAGCCATACCAAGCTTTTGATACCCAGACATCTCCAGGTTGAAAAGGCCCAAGATGTCATTGACTATGAAATATGGATTATTTTTAAAAGTCCAGATGCTATAAATAAGCTGCTTTGAAAAAAAGAAAAAAAAAAAAAAAAGAAAGTGGTATTTTGAATGCCAAGAAATTAATTTAATGCAATGTGAAGTAGAACACACATTTATTTTTTCAGGAAAACATTCACAAACATTACCTTTTCTAATAGGGCTTAGTCTATTTTGAAGTCTACATGAGAAAAAAAAAAAAAACTACAGATTTGATTTTCAAACGGTAATATCTTTGTCTTTTGGTGCTTCAACAAAAAAATGGTTGTTCAGCTCTCCTTTTATTTTGGAGGAAATGAATTTGCAGCTTATTAGATGCTAAGGTCTGTTCTTGAAAGCAGAAGAGAAAAGAATATTAAGAGCAGCTAAAAAATGTCCAGTCCAAGTAAATGCACTTTACTAAAAGTACAAATAGCCTATGAGAAACACTACATAACTTTGCTAATTTGAATCTGTATGCCTATGTATGCTCATTTTGAGCTTTTTTTCTTTCAACAATAGTAAGTGCCATTTAAGTTAAAATCATATCTGAAAGTGTTTCTATCCCTGAGCAATAACCAACAGGAACATATTCCTGTGCATTTTTAATTTTTCTGGCACAAGAAGTACTCTCACATCTTTTAGGACTGATTTGGAATCACTACTCTTGGAAGACAGATTCTTTTATTTATTTCTTGAACACGATTCCCAGAAGAGTTAGAGAGGCTTCAGAGACACAAATGGGGTAACCCAGCAAAACCCCAACCCGTGCCAAGGGACAGGGGGAAATAGTTTTAACACCACTGTGCAATCTCCTGAGCCCAGGGAACTGTAACCAGCCTGGGGACTTTTACTGATTACAGTCCAAGGCAGCTTTTTAATTTCTTCCCTGGAAGCCACTGATACACATTTAACAGTCTCAGTGGAGCTACCTGTAGATTTCTACATCTTGCTAAGAAACACTCGCTAGGAAAGGCAGGATGGAATTACAGCTAAGGAAATACACGTGCAATTCCTGCTTCTGCCACCTGAGTCTGCGTGACCTTGATCAAGTTACTTAAGTTCTCTGTAACTCTTGGCCCTGAGCGATTAATGAAAACAGTAACATTTCTAACATCACAGGGTGTGGATTTGAAGTAACACAAAAATGTTAGTAGGAAAGAATAAAGGACTGTGGTTCCAAAGGCAAAGTGAATAAGCCAAAAGCAGCAAAATCTCTGAGGATAAGGATAAATGGTGGCATTGCTGGCTACCTGTAGAACACAGGAACTTTTTCTAAGTATAAAGACTTTCGAGAAAAATTACAGGTTCCTATGGACATAAGGGAAAAGAACACTGAAGCAGAGAATTTTAAAGCTCATACTTTTGGATTTAGACAAATTCTCTCTAGACCTCAGTCCAACACACTAGGATAAAAACTTCTAAACCATTTAGGTTTCTAGATGGCAGAAAAACTATTTGGTTAATTAGTTCTCGCCCTACAGAATGAGCACTCATAAGAAGCAACTGATGGATTCTATTGTGGTAACTGATTTGTCTGACTCAAGTAAGTTAAGATTTTTTTTTTGCTTAGTACAAGGATGACTGTGCAATGCAGAATATTAGGGATATGAAGCTATTTTAGCTGTACATGCAGTATTCATGTGCAATTGAATATCTTCCCATACACATATATATGCACAGAGCAGCAATTGCTGCTGCTGCTGCCCATGGCAGCACTGGAGAAAGCCAAGACTGAAGATTTATGTTCTTTAAATATTTGCTTAATTCTCTTGAACAGAGACTTTTTTCCATTATTCACCTTGATGATTTACAATAAAAGTGATACTACCTCTGCACTTTGAGTTAGTGAATGTTATAAATAGTTTATAGAGCCTAAGAATGGCTGCTCCCTTCGAGCCAACAAAGAATGAATGTTAACACTGCTGTGAGACCACAGCCAATGTCCAGAGCCATTACTTCATGCAGGTAAGAACTCCAAACTCACTTCGTTACCACTTAGTTTTATGCTGGTGTGAGGTTGCTGGCTTTATTTTAATCTAGGAAGAACAAAAAGGCCTATTTCCACTGCATAGCCCTGCAAGGAAAACACATAAAAACTCATGCACGTTCAGTGTGAGATAGTGTTTGCATCTTAAGCCATGACACTTGCACGACGTGTGTTACCTATTTACGTGACTCCTGGCACAAGAGGCTCTCCTCGAGCCAGGACCAGCTCCAACGTGCCACCTTCCTGCAGATGAAAGCCAAAGCTTGCCACGGCCAGGAGCTTTCCCCTCGCTCCTGTGAGCTGGACAAGGTGACACTGAGACTTCCAAAAGGTTGCCAAGGACAGAGGAAGGAACGGTAGAAACTGCTGTGCTGGAAAATTGCACTGCAACAGAATAAATCATAGGAGAGCCACAGGAGTTGCATTCTTCTCCTTCCCTTTTTTGCTAAGAGAATGAGACAGAGCTTGGCCCAGGAGACAGACTCCAGACGGACTCCTCTATCTAAATATGAAGACTCTAACAGGTAAAAACAACTCCCATGTTTTAAGATGTAAGAAGTTTGTGTTTTCTCTTGAAACTGACCTTATTTGTTTGGAGACAATCTTCCCAGCTGCATTTGGAACTAATACTCAACACAGAACTATTTATACTTCTCTAAATCCTTGGCTTACAATGCCTGTTTCCTTTTTGAACTACCTCCACTGCAAAAGGAGCATTGCACAAAGAATTCTTCCCCAGGAAAAGCAAATCAGAAAGCACAAAAGATGCTACCTTTGCAAAAAATGCAGCATTCAGCTATAAGATTATAATTAGGTTTCTATTCCAAGTATTTCAAGGCACAGTTAACCTTAGATGACTGTGCATAAACCTTTTAATTAGCATGTTATCTTTGGAGCAATTAATATCTTGTACCTCATATGTTATCTTCAAATTAAAACTTTCACTAGCTCAGCATTATTAATTAATCATTGTGAATCTGAGATGAAATAGACATCACTCAGGAGAAAGTCAGTGTTTTTAGAATGTCACAGCCACTGACATTTCAGAACAATTATTTAGCTGTCTTCCAACAGCACAAGGCTATTGCCTTTAGCTTACACTCTCTTCGTAGAACATACACAAACCTGTGACATACATAAATTACATAAATTGTTTTACATCTCCAAACAAATTTTATTGTTGCATTATACGAAACATCTAACTATTGCAGTCAAGAGAAATTTTACTTAAAAATACAAAAGTACATTTTTTTAAAGCCTTAATATCCCCTCAATACAGTCATGAATCTCCCCCTCTATCAGGGCCTGTAGTAGAGCATATAGCCAGTAACAACAATTCAAAGTAAGAAGCAATATGACTATTTGACCCTGAAGATACCAATATAGATGAAGATCTTCTATAAGCCACCGTGCCAACCTGATTTACTGTGATGAATTAATAAATTCATAGCCTAATAGCTTGTCCCTATACGTATGATTTGAGACATTAAAAGAGGAAATAATTTCAAAAGGTGAGTGCCCTTATAAAAGAGTTTAAACCCTGGAATATTTAATTTTTTTTGTATCACACATCAGATTTAATAAAAGTAAATACAAACCAGTGTAATGTGGCTACTCTCCATTAACAAATAAAGCTATATTTTATAACAGTAAGTTTCCTGTGCTTAAGGTAGAAACTGTCTTATGTCTTTCTATAAGCAAACAAGTCTTAATCTATACTGCACCCAAGGAAATTAGTATATTTCAAAGAAAACACAACAGTAATCAGTTGCAAAACATTGTGTTTTCTTTAATTGGCTTAGACAATGAAGAGCATGACCTATAAATATTTAACAGACAAGATAAACATTTTCTTAGGGCTGCATCACATCTGACTCCCAGTTTTCTTTCACAATTTCTTGACTTCGTACAGACTTGAACACGAAAATTTTCCACAGAAAGAAACTTTGAGTCAAAACACCTGTGGACTTAAGAAAAAGAATTTGCTGCTACTTCTTACACCCTTATTCTACTATAATCAGAAATGGAAACAAAAAGTAGTGTCAAAAGATGCCTCATTGTTGTGAACTATAATTATACAGGATTGTGGTGAAAGCTGCTGATACACACCATATATACATATACACCTCATCTATGCCAAAACATATTATGCACAGTTATAATATGCATGAAAGTGTAGAAATGCCTCGGAGCCCAACACAACAGCCAGGAACTGAGCTTCAGAGCACTACCAGGAGGTCCCTATGTATCATCATCATCATCTCTACTTTCACAGAACAAGTCAGTGAGAGACAGGCACCACAAACAGTGCCCAAGGTCCCACAGCCATGGGGTAACTGAAATGCCATTGGAACCCAAATGCCCTGACTTTTATTTTAACAACACAGTGTTTCTTCTCCTATAGTAAAGGACAGAAACAGAACATGTGTTATTTTAAGAGAATTCACTTCCTAGCTTGAAGTAATCAGGTTTCATGAGTTTATTTAGAAAAATCTTGAACTCCATTTGGAAACATAGGATGAAAGAAGAACAGGACAAAAGACTAATATAAAAGAACCACCATGAATTTGATAAGGAGTGAGCTATATTTATATCACATCCACATCAATGTGAATAAGGGATTTTTTTAAAAAAAGATACAATTATTCAAGCATAAAGACTTACAAAAACTTTTACCAAAATCAATATATTTTAAATTTTTTACCACAAAACTAGACAGCTTTCACTAGATGTTCATAATAAAATGCAGAGGAATTCTGATGGTAGTAGTTTTAAATCAAATATAATCTCTATCTAAATGCATTTTCTTTAAAAAAGTCACTGTCTTAACACAATAAGCCCTGAGAAATACATTTCCTGCTGAAATTACTCCGTATCTTTCATGCCACAGGGAGAAATGGAAGTAGAATAGTCCAAATGAAGTTCTATTTGCTTAAACCATGGCTAGCAAAGCCCAGAGCCCGAAGGTCGCTTTAGTGCTGCATCACACCCAGGCACATCCAGAACTGTCTATTTGGATACTGCTGACTTTCAAACAACCCTAACCCATAAAAAACGGGATAATGGCTTATTAAAAATTACTACAGCACAAAAACTACAGATTTTCAACTACTGCTTCAAAAGCAAACTCATTTTAGATTGAATTAACCAGTACAGAATACTGATGGACAACAAGGTAGCAAACTCCACGTGTAACTGAAGGAACCAGGGGGGTAAAGAAACCTCTTTTGTGGCCTTCCAAAGGAAATTCGTTTGGAAGAACCAAACCATGAAAGACCTGAGCCCCCTGCCTGCTGTGTTTTCAAGAGCAATGCACAACCTCCCCATGACTCCCAAACTAGAATGCATTTCACCAAATTCTCCTGTCTTTAACTGTAAATAGGAATCCTTTTCACAGTAGCAGTGAAGATAGAGTATTTGGTTTTACCCTCATACCTACCCACTGATGGTTGGTTTGTCTTTTTTCAATGCTTAGTGAGAAAAATCACCACTTTTAGATGCCTCAGACTCAGAAATTCCAAAGAATTTTACCACAAAGTAACAGGAGCTTCATCAGACCCAAAGCTATGCCAGAAGTTACTCCTTTTCCTGGCACACCTATCAACTTCTCAATTCTCAGCCTAGTAAAATTATCACATACAATAATTTAAATCTAATCTTAAACAAACCAATGCTGAACTCTGGATGAATGAAAGACATTATATAATATATTTTAACTATATTTTTTCTTTATTTTATCTGCAACCATTATTCTGTATTTTCCTTTCCAAGGACATGATGACTCTGATTACGAAGAAATGTACAGAACTTTGTAAGAAACAGTTTTCAATTACCTTTAATAAATCTTTGGTATAAATATGAATAGCTGCTTATGCAGATGAAGAGCATTAAATAATGAATTTAACGCTACTGAGCAAATGTCATTAACATTTTTTGAAGACTGGATGAACATTAGCTTTGTTGGTAAATGACATTTTGAATATTTAGGGTTTTATAAGGGTGGTTCACTTCTTTATACAGCAACAAATCTTCAGACAGTACTTACATCTGGTTGTAGAAAACTACAATTGATATCTTTTCCATATATACTTAACCTCCTACAGATTTATTTGATTCTCAATAATTACTATTCTCTGGTAAGAGGCATATGTTATTACAGCACACTGCACTCCCACAAGCTGTCCACTCAGTGTATTTTAATAAATCTCTGCCAAAGCTGTATAAATTTGATCCTGTTTAAATTTAATAAGGATCAGAATATATCAAAGCACAGATTCCCATGAGAGAAATAGATATTTTGCATAGTTATTGAGAGCCCTATTCATAAATACAATGTGTAAGACCTAGACCATCAACCTTGAATTAAAAAGAAAAAGAGATTAATGTGTGCAAAGCCAGCTACTTCTTAAATAACTAGTGAAATTAGTGTTTAATAAAACATTTTCCCCATACAACTGTTAAAGACAGCAGCACTGCCACAGTTTTACTCCTATGATTCTAATACATAACTATTGAATTTCTTCAGTATAGAAATACCTTCTCAAGTACCTTTTACAATTCTTCCATTGAAGATTTACCTGCATCAGGACACAGATTCCTAAACATGTCACCAAAGGTTCCTCTTTGGGGCTGTGCTTCCCGTTTTCTATTCCTTAGGAGCACTGCCTTAGGCAGGAAGCAGATCAGCCACCAAGAGCCACAGCTATTGCAGAACCTGAACTACTTCAGGACAGTGAAGAGCATAAACATGTATTTGACATCCATTTCCTTCCTTTCTCTGGAATGATGTCTAGAGGAGGAAGAAATTCTCAATGCTCCATTAATTCTAGGTAAATTCAGCTGATTTTATGTAATAGCCTACAAAATTTTATGTTCTATTAGGCATCTCGTTTCAAAGCCTGCTGTGCCAAAATACCAGGTCACATAACCGTACAAACAGATGCTGATTAAGCAACTTATGAAGAATTTTGAAGATCACTATCACAAACACAAATACAGCATGTATTCCCAATACATTTCTGTAACTAGTTCTTCAGATTCCAATGTTTTCTTTGTTTTTGCTTTAAAGAAGAAACTGTTTGCACGTAAGCAGAAAAAAAAACAATCCCAAACACCTAAACCAGATTTTCACTAACACATGTAGAGACCACACGTGATGGCTGCTAGTCACAGAAACAATTCAACAGTCATCCACTGGAAAACTGCCTTCCTCATCAACAGTTTCAATTAGCAATTGTGTATATAACTATACATACAACCTACCACTTCCAAAATAGCTCCACTTTCTTTTATCATTTTTGGTGTTTACATGCTCACAGATATGGGAAGGAAATCAGACTGTATTTATCCCTAATTAAAATTCCTATTTTCAGAGTAAGAGCATGAAAGTCAAAAGACAAATCATTTTACATGGAGTAGAGCTCTTTCCCAAGGGGAAAAAAAAAATGTACTAAATCAATTTGCCATTGTTTTATAAGTCAGCTACTGAGAATGAAATTACAGATGGCTGAAATTAATGTGAGTTTTGCCATTGACTTCAATAAGCCGAAGATGTCATCCTCAGTGTTTTACTATACACAGAAGCCTGATGTCAGAATTGGTACAGTTTTATGAAGTACATTACAACATAATTCAATCCATCAAAGTGAAGACAATCATACCATCACTCAATCATTGGTCCCATTCACAGCTACACCAGGATTCATTCTTGTTTTCTTTTTCCCTTACCATCATATAAGTGTTGGAGCTGGGAAACACCTCAGCCATGTTTTCCAGCAATATTCCTTTATCCACTGTAAACGTTACAGTGAAAGTGCAGGTATAAAAATTAAGTTAAAAATTCAAACTATATCGACTGAAATGTGTAGAAGCTACAACACAGGCAACATAATTTTGCCAGAATATTGACATCAAAATCACTTAAAAAACAATTACTTTGAATTAAGATCAAACAATATCACGATATAACTATTGATCCTGGGTAAACACATGGCTAGGCCTTTTATGTGACACCTGTAGCACAGGTTACAATATGTCTTTGTTTCCAAGAATTTTTGAAACTTTTAGAAAATAGTGTTAGTTCTATTCATTTAAACATTCAGTGTTTAAGCACAAAGATGCTGAGTTAAGAGTATGGTGACTTGATTTCATTACTTTTACAGGTCTGGGTCTTTCAACTTAAATGTTATTTCAACAAAGGGCCTTGTGTTTTTCTTATGGAGATATTCTGTTGTATTTCCCTTTTCTCCGTTCATGAAATTTTCAATATAACAAGAAAAAACACAGCTCAAATTCTTATTTTGAAAACCACACTGTCGTTTTTATTCAGCCTGTATTTTAATATAGCATCAATATTTAACTACTTCATTAAATGAAGTGTGACTTTTATAGTGAAAATGTCAGTCTTTGCAGTTCATTAAATTCATTTAAAGTATGGCTGTTTGATTTTTTTTCCTGAAGGAATAAAGGACTATTAACTGAAGGCATAAACTCAGCATTAGCATGTACTTTTTTCTTCAAATTAACATTCAAGATTTGTAACAGTCTTTACAAATTTAAGAGATTGTTTGTATCCTTTTGCATTATCCTTATTGTTGTAATAGATGTCACTTTTATAGCACATACAACTGTTTATCACAGTTGGATATGACCAGTAGGATGTCACGGAGGATATTAACACGTCATGTGCTATTATGAATCTGTAGAATCCTTCAAGTAATATTAAAAATACATTATTTTTAACTGTGGCATCTGGAAAAATAAACTGTATATGATGTAAAATGTAATAATTCTTGGAATCCAACAGGGTTTATGAGTTCTCTTTTTCTGTTTCATAAAACATTCTTTGATGAGTATCCTTTTTCTTTCAAGGAGGGTTTCTATTAACTAATACAAAAGAATGCAGGGAAAGCACCATTTCCACAAAGGCAGAACCATGTTTTTGCCATATGTAAGAAGTCCTGGTCCATATTCTCTGGGGTATGTGACTTCTGTGACTAATATCTCTAAAACTGGAAAAGCTAATTACTTCTGATTAATAAATTGATGAGATTATAAAATATTTTAGTAAGGATAAAAAAGTGTCTTTGAAATGTACTAAGATATAAAGGTGGTGATACTTTCTTTTCAACCTACTACTCCTTTCAATGTTTGGAACAGGTGTTAACGACAGTGAAATCTTGGGCTTTGGAAGACAATCATGAGTTATTTTCCATTTTAGTGTTTAGGTCCTGTTCTTTCCTGCCCAACAAAGCAATTTGATTAGGCCACTCTCCTGTAGTAATGATCTGAACCCCTACCATGATGATTCTCACACTTCCTATTCTCAGACTGCACCAAGCAGTCAAGGCTTAATTTATTACAACACAGATGGTGTTTGGGGGAGGGGTTTGGGCATGTGACATTTTAAAGGGCTTCATTGTCATAACTTTAACATCCATCCTCTGAAAATCAGATCCTTTTCTAGTGTCTTAAATGTAGAATCCAAAACATCCTACAACACATGAACATTTTGGGTGCCATTACATACCACAAAGATTGAGGTTGGAACTAGGACTTTGAAAAGTATCAAATTATCCAATACATGATTTTAAAGTTCACCACATTCCTCTCACACATGGACACTTTTCTCAGTTCATGCAACCAGCAACTGGCATCAAACTACAGAGGAGGAAGAAATGTAGAATGCAGTAATTAACATCTACTAAAGTTAAAAGCTTCCTTCAGAAACCTTCTTCCAAGAATGCTGTGCACAAAAAAGTTTTATTTTCCAGGAAAACCACTTTACATCTCCAAAGCTGTGCTGCTACTGTGATTTGTTTTTCTGTGTATCAAAAGCAACAGGGCTTCTAGGAAATTCTGATGATTGAACAACCTTCCTTTGGATGAATTTCTCTAAAGAGTACTATAAAGAATAAAAACTGAATTATCATGTGGATGGAATTCTGAAGAAGGAAATAAGAAACTCTAAAACTTAATTACAGAAGCAACAGCCATGTCCCAGATATGAAAAGGTAACGGGTACCAGTGACACCTGTTCCAGACTGGGGTTTCAAATAAAGTCTTTACACACTTATTTTCTACACTGTAACAACTGCCAAACCAAACTGATGGGCTCCATTTTAGCAATCCCTTACAGCAAGGCTACATGGAGCTAAGCAAAAATCGTTTGTTTTAGGATGTCATGAGTTAATATGCATCTACAAAGGCAGAGGGATCCTGACAGCTGTATTAAATCACCACGGTCTAGAGACAGGTCACAGTGACCAGCTCACTCCCACTTGAGAGCAAACTCCTCCCCAGCAGAGCAGAGATGGTTATCCTGGATGTGAAACAAGTGCTTCGTTCTCCCACTGCAGGGGCCTGCCAGGCAAAGGCTGAGGCAATGCCCCTCTTCCAGAACTGTTTTTCTACAACACTGCAAGCAGGATCAAATTGATCTTTGCTGCCTACTCACCTTGTACAACCCTAGGATCATTCATGTTGGAAGCAACATCAGGAGATCTCTAAATCCAACCTCTGCTCAAAGTACAGGCCACACCAAATTGAGGAACTTCTTGCTTAGAGCTTTTCTTCAGTCAGGTCTTAAAAACCATCAAGGATTTTGGCCAACCTCTTCCAATACTCTGTTATCCTCAAAATGATTCTTTTTCTCTTTAGATCGAGTCTGAAACTCTCACTTCAGCTTGTGCCTCTCAGCCTCCAACTGTGAACCCTTGTAAAGAGCCTGGCTCCATCTCCTCACAGGTACTGGGGATGCTGTCAGGTCCCCTGAAGTTTTCCCTTCCCCAGGCTGGCCAAGTCCTGCTTCCTGAGCCTCTGGCCACAGGGCAAGCGTGTCAGGTACTGACCATTGTGCAGGCTCTCACTCCAGGTTTTTATGTGTCAGTCCACCAGGACCCGCTGGTCCTTGCCAAGGGATATGCTTCCCTGCCAGTCAGACCCCAGCCCATACCTCCCAAACCAGTACACCATAAACAGTGTTTGATACATTAGGCCAAGGATAAATGCATTGTTATCAAGTGTCAGGGGTCTGGGATGCTGCAAAATCCTCATGCATTCCCTTTTCCAAAGTCCACTTACCAAGAAAAATCATGTTTTTTGTTTTTTTTTTTTTCCATCCAGATAAAATAGTTCATTACCCATTCTGACGCACAAGCATAAACAAAATCCCATCGTTAGTACTTAGCGGCAAAAATAGGAAGAATAAATATTTTGGACAACTGAGGTTTTGGAGGAAACTTTTAATCAGCTAGAGTCACCTGCTTCAAAGTTTAACTTTCAACTATTCCAACCCACTCTTCAAAAAAAGACAAAGCTAGAATCTTCTTGAAAAAAATCTATACTGGTTTTTAATCACACTTTAACAGCACAAAATTAAAATACCTGTCCTGGGACATATTAAGAAATAGCAGCAATGAAATTTGGCAGTAAGATTTTTGCAATTAAACTGCCTTATAACCAAGCAGCAGATCTTCACAGTACATTTCAGAGCTCACTAATTCCCACAAAATCATGCTGTAAATGCAAATAATCAGATATCTAAGCGTGAGGCTACCAGTGTGCAGAAGGAGCCATCTAATTCTTAAAACCTCAGAACTAGCAGATATTTACCATAGTTAAATTTTTCTGAACTTCTGAGATTAATCTAAAGATTTCTTGAGTCTGAAACTCAAAAACAGTTCAGCCAAATGAACATTTCCAAAAACATCAGCGTGCCACATCCAGTGCTATGACTGAGAGGCTTTCAAAGAGGTCTGTGACCTACCAGGTCTTTGTGCCACACACCTGGGCCATCTCTGTGGTAAACAGTAACTAAACTGATTCCACTCCAGTTGAAGAATTCTCAAGATACTGTTTGCTGGCATACAACTTCTGCAGTTTTACCCTTATTTCAACGAAAATTACTTGGATGAAGTTTCAATTTTATATACTCCAACCAGAGGACCATTTCAAGAAGCCAACAGATAATCTTTGTTTAAGATGAAAAAACATACTACCTACATTTTTCTATCATGTAACAGGCCTGGAAAAGGAAATATATGGAAAAAAAGTATTACATCAATTAGAAAGATGTGATGTTAGTAATAATGATGGTAATAGAGGACAGTAGAAATTTCCCTAAAAGAGTAGGTAAGTAATTACGCTGTTTTTTCTTTTTTTTTTTTTTTACACTGAACTAAAAATACATACAAATGAACACCACAGGATAAAATACAAAGCATATTTCCTGGGAATGCTGTGTTCTCAAAAACTGAGGCAGTTACCAGTTAGCAGGGCATGGAGGTGAGGAAGCAGATGATTCCCGGATGTGCACTTGCAAAATTCCCACATCAAGACAAACTACCTAAAGATTTAATACCACACTTCTAGAGACTGTCAAGGTTCCAGATGTGGATTGTTCCACCACCTCTTTCAAATGCATAAAGGCCTTTCCCTCCGTCCTCACCACCACCAAGGAAAAGCTCACCACTTCTGAAGGAAGAACTAAACAGTCCCTCCACATTCACCAAGAGATACTAGATAATGACCCACCATCTGTAAATCTCATTTCTAATTGTTTTCCACTATAAAATTAGACTTTGGACATGAATTTTCTTTACTAGCTGTTATGCAATACTCCAAAATTGTTATTAAGTGTGTAAGTAACCATCACATCTGTGATTGCCTTGTCCAGAGTCTCACAGCCTCACCCTAAGACTCACATAGTGCATAACACAAATTCAATATCACATATTTAGGAACGTAAAGATGAAACCTAAAAGAACAACATTAAACAAGATTAAAAGTACAGCCAACCCCAAGGCCTGTGTTTCACCCAACCACATGACATTTAGCATCAATTCTGAGCCTTGGAAGTGGCTCCTGCTCCTTCCCTATGCACAGGCTGCCTCAGCAGCTCAGCCCTCTGGAGAGAAAGGCTTTCTTCTCATTCTCAATCTAAGCTCCTGGCCAGTGTTTGTACAGCCAGGCTTGGAACAACACTGTTTTCTTTCTCACCCTGCTCTGTCCATTATTACTGTTAGGCCATAGATACTTCAGGTCTCTTATGTCTTCTTTTCTTAAGAAAAATAAATTCTCCAATATAAGGTACTTATAAAAAAAGTCCCAAACATTTCTGCCAGACCTGCAATTTTATGTGCCAGTTCTTTCACACTTCAGACATGAAGATTATCTATACCTTCTCAGCTGAAAGTAGCATTTTCCTTCATTTTTGTTTGGTATCTAAGCCAGAGAAAACATAATAATAATTCATTTATTTAGTAAGAGTACAGACAAAACCAGAGAGGCCAGTGTGTTGCTCTGGTAAGGACGAGAGGCCCAGCAGAACTGGTGTTTTCCACCAGCCAGAGTTAACACTTGCCAACACTACAGCCTGTCCTCACAAAACGTAGCAGCAGCACTGATTCCTTTGTCTTGTCAGCAGGTACAAAGAACTAGCTTTATCCTTTTTGGAAATGAATGGTTCAGTGCCCAAGAAACTACTATTTCAAAATACACTCTCTGAGCTGAATTTTTCCCAGCAAGTTTATGAAGCTCAATTCAAAAGCAGATATAACTCTCTTGTTCAAAGAGAGAATATTCCTATGTGCAAGAGCAGGATTGCACCCTTTCGAGTCCACAGAAGATTTTCTTACAAAGTAAGGATGAGAAAGAAAAAGCTGAATATGTTTTAAGTCAGTTCTTACATGAAGTTCAGTTTGTTTGTCTCATTGATTGATTTTTTTTTTTTTTAAGATAAACATAAATCAGCTTCACAGGGAAAACTTCAGTAGCTGTGATCAATAAGCAACTGGCCTTGCTCTAGCATACATACTGAGATTCATCATCTAAAATCTTCTTACTTCTTATTTCTGCATTCAAAGATCCCTGGCTACTAGAGTTTTGGGAAAAAAGGCAGCAGACAGGAGCTGCTTTGCTTGGGTGCCATAAACAAACCAAACGGAGAAGCAAAGATGAACCTGTCTCTTTCTTTTGATCAAATGAGAACCAAATACCCATTCTTTAAAATGTAGGGGAAGTTTTTAAACGGGAATAACATGTATTTGTACCCCCTTCTACCCCTGTTTCTTACCACCAAAAGAAAGTTTAGGAACTTAGAGAGACTGAAAACACTTGATCTTTATCAAATTGTAAATATTTATCAGTGTTCCCAAGCCACCATTCCCTCTTTCTCCTGAAGGTGTTTCACATCCATTTCTCTATCCTGTTAAATCAACAAATGGCCATTTCCTTTGGCAACAGAGAATGCAAAGACTGCTTCCTACCACAGAAGTGGGGAAGATGAAGAAAAACTATAAGAATGAGCAAAATAAGAAAAATTGAAAAAAAAAAATTGTGAAAAAGAAAGTATGATCAAAGATTTCTCACTGCCAAAATTCTGTGTCAGATTTGTAGTGCATTGGTTGTACTCACTGTAGCTGCAAAGTATCAATCTGATTTCATGAGTCTGAAGGTCCAGAATAACTTTCCTCCCATGTATATTGCTCCTTCTTTTACTTTCACATTTATTTTAAAAGAAAAAGGGTTACATCTAGGGGAGCAGAAAGCAAAATATATCCTTGATACCAGGTCTCACCCACGCAGAGAATAAATGAAACTCAGAACATCTACAAATGCTTTATTTAGTCTAAAATTATATGGATAGATACTTACACTATTATGCTTTCTAGACTTTATCCTTTCATATGCATTTAAAATACTCTATTGACGTCATAGTATTTTAATGGAGTCCTTTCTGAGTCACAGAAACACTCAGAATGAGGCATAACAACAGTGTTCACCTGCAGTTAGTCATAATGAACCAAGCTCTTTATCGCTGTCTCTCACTTATGCCTCATGATGGAATAATCTTAAAAACTTCTATTTAGAAAGAATTCTGCATAAACACACAAATAACACAGAATATGATGCAGGGTGCACTATAATGGAACTCAGTTAATTAGCAATCCCAAAGTTACAAGCAATGATAGGAGCCCCACGATCTCCAGAGAAGATGTCTGTATCCTAATGTAGGTATTCTGTGCAGGAGCAAAGTGCCCCTCCCCACATTTTCCAAGCAGTGGAACCTTGTTAGAACTGGTGCAGACCAATACACTTTGTCTGAGCTTTAAAAATGTGTGACTGTGCAAGCGTCACGTTTTCGATTTCACATTTATTAGTTACATGTATTACAAGTAATAGCTGCCAATTTTCTTTACAGAACCCGACACAAACCTCAAAAAAACCCCAACAAACCAAGCCCTTTATATGCTATCAAGTGAAGAATCTGGATTCTTTTCTGATACGTAAACTCTCCACCAGACTATTAACAGAAGGGAAAATTTGTAGACCTTCCTTGAAAAATTGCTATTTACAAGAGACAAGAATAAAGGAGATAGGCAGCACACCAGTATGATACGTTATCACCAGCAACGTATTTGTGCTGATAGAAGTCAAAGCCAATCTTCACCATCCCTACTCAAACACTTTCTAGCAGAGAAGACAGAAAAAGGCTGCTAGCCTATCACAAGTTGTTTGCCAACTAAATTTAGAAAAACAGTTTGCTACTTAAACTGGGCAAGCTATAGCTGCAGATTGAGGCAAAATAAACACAGAAGCTCATACTACCATTCTATAGCTGGTTTTTGTGAAGAATTACAGGTAGTAGAGCACGATTGATCTCTAAACTGCACACTGGACATACCACACATCTGTGTACGCACAACACTGAAGTGCTGTTTGTTTGCCTGCTTGAGTAGGCATTTAATGAACATATTTTCCTTTCATATGATCTCTGATTAATTGCTCTGAGTCATACTTAGCCCTAGATTACACTGCCTGTCTTTCACCTGATTCAGTCAGAGCTGCACATATGCTGAGGTTCTGTCCCAGTTGTGGGCGGCTCCAAGAACGTCAGGTTTTTGGTATGTGCCATCAGCCCAAACCAGAGCAGGCAGCAGAGCTACAGGGGGATGAGAAAGCCACCCAAGGAAGGTGCTGATGCAGAGCAGACCCCAAGAGTCCTCTCACAGCAAAGGTACCCACAAAGCTGATTCCACAAAGGGAAGATCTCACATCATTGGCTCCATAAGGCAGGACTGGGCGAGCAGGGCACTGAACCACAGCACTGGAGGTAGCAGTGCACAGGGACAGCTGACTCAGGGAGTGCTGGAAACACACCCAGGTGAGACAGCCCTGAGAGCCCAGACTGCACACACGGATGGCTTGTCACATCCTTGGAACAACAATCACAAGAAGCCATACAACACCCAATGCACCTTACAAGCATCATCCAAGGCCCCAGCACAGAGCTATTATGTTAAAAGAGGCTTAGATGAAGGTATGAGGATGAAACAAAGGCACTTCTGCTCTGTCACAAACAGCAGGTAGATCTCTATCATGGAAGCAGTGATGCAAGCCACTGTTTAGGAAGCCTGGCTGCCCTGTGTGACACAACATCTGATTTACCACTCCACATGCTCTCCTTGGGTCTCAGCTGCACCACCACGGGAGCATAAAGATAGCTCTAAGTAGGTTTTAAAAACGTCAGGAGGAAAGGACAGCAGAAGCATCTGTTAAATCCTTTTATTTAATAATATCCTGAAATTGCAAATTATTTGGCAGGACAAAATAAATTGATACAAATTACTTCATCTTATCATTTGAAATACAGCTATTGGACACTTTCATAAAACCACAAGCAGAAAGTCACATAGGCATAAACATATTATTTAGTCTCATGATTCCTTTGTAGTGCAAATCTATACTAAGCTCTTGTGTTTGCACCTCACAGTATATTTACATCTGTGGTTTGTCCAGTTTAGTTTTGAGATCAGTGTTGTTTTTACTTACAGTTCTGCTGTGAAAAAGAGCAGAGAATGCATCATAAAATTCTGTTTATTTTACCACATGCATAGAATAGGCTTTTTTTTAATGTAAAGTATACTACATATTTCAAACTGTATCAAGCAAAACAACAGGAGAAAAAAGAACCGTGTTGGGTTGTGGTAGGAAACCACAAATACCAAGTTTTTTGCTACAACAGATCAATAGCACGATATCCCCATATTTATATGGCCACCTATCATCACCATCATTTCAGCCACATGCTTATCAGGAACCCACAAAAGTAACAGCACTAACCTACCAAAGCAAACAAAATTATTATTTTTCCATGCCTAATAAAATTCTTCTTTATTTGAAGAAAGCAAATAGTGGACTGCTAATCCTCTATCAGGTGAACAGTTTACTGATAAAAGTACAGTTTAACAAAAGCATTTTATTAATTAACAAATACTGAAATACAGTATCCCAAACCATTGAAAAATTCAACTATTTGTATAAGCCTTACAACCACAAAGGCAGTAGTGTAAAAAGAACAGCAGATAAATATGATCTGCTCTGAAAATAAGCTACTCCAACATTCACCAATTGATTTCTGCATGGTTTTAACACCATTTTCGTATCAAAATTAGACAGTTAATCAATACGGAGGTGTTTAAATATGTCCTGAACCTACAAACTTTTATATAATTCAGTGACTTTGAATACAGGAGTTGTCCCATTGGGATAGAAAGGATGATTCATAAAGCTCATGTTGATTCCTTGCAAAAAAACCACAAAAAATCCACAATGACAACAAAAACAAACAATCAAAGCCCCACCCCAAAACAAACAAAAAAATGCTCCTTTATTAATTTGCATGTCTAGAACTATTTTACATCCCTATCTAATTTCTCTCAAATTAACTGTTTACAGAATTACAATATAAACTATGACCACTCAGAATGCCAAACACAGCAGAGTTTCTCTTGACAGAA
Organism: Pachycephala philippinensis; assembly: GCA_013397055.1. Taxonomy (NCBI): domain Eukaryota; kingdom Metazoa; phylum Chordata; class Aves; order Passeriformes; genus Pachycephala; species Pachycephala philippinensis. The sequence continues at coordinate 607,700 of VWZT01016552.1, read as the reverse complement.
TTTCTCAAGGAAAACAAATGGAGAGATGAAGACACCTCGCCTCAAGTGACCAAAACCACCTGCACATAGACTTCATTTTCCAAAAATCCTACCATACTGGTCATTATATATGTTTGCAACCTGTTGTTAGGTTGCCCAGTTGATCAGAACTCTTCAGAATATTCAATGTAGAGAAGGAAAATTCAAATGAAAATGTATCTGCCTGAGAAACGCTCTGCTTTAAGACAATGATTTAACATAACCATCAATTATATACTTGGTACAGCTGATGAGGACAGTGAGGAGATCCCTGTGCTGCTGCCTCTGCAGCTCTCACCCCAGCCAGTGGCTGGGACCTCTGATCCCTTATTTCAGAGGCTGCCAGTTCCAATCCTGGCATTTCACCCCAACACACCATTTGTTTTTAACCTATGTCACTACCCACTCTTTTCCATGTTAGTCTTGGCTCTTACAAGCCTTTGGCCAGGAACGATAATATATGGCTGTAGTGACCCAGACAGTAAGAAGGGCTATTACTTTAAAACGGTGAAAATAAAACGTTGAATTGATAAAAATTTCTCCCATTAAATACCAAGGTGAGGCCTGATCTAATGCACATATAAGTAAGTGAAAGATGCCCACATTGAATGAATCTTCTGTGAATGTAAAAAACGCTTCGATACAAGGGATACTTTCAACTTCCAGTTTTTGAGAATGGATTGCTTTTCTTTTCCCTCTTGATATGGAGCTTTTCAACAAAATGTGGCTGCTGGGCAAACTGGTCATGCAGGAGTAAACAGCAAACACTGATGCCAAGAGCTGGAACATGAACTACACAAACAAACTGAAAATTAGACAAACTGTTTGCTTAAAACTGTTTTCATTTTCAATTATAAATTAACATTGTCTAGTTTTAGTAGCACACCTTTGCCAACACAATTCAGTCTACAGCACTGGTCTATCATACTTCCAGCACACTGCTTATAAGAGTCAGTTATTTTTAATGTGATGAAAACAGTATTTTCAGCTAATCGGTCCATTACCATGAAGTGAATGAAGAAGTTAATGAAAACATCTGTTTGGATATTCAAGGTACCTGTGGCAGAAGCAGCTGTGTAATGACAGTCTCCCCTTTTGGTTTAGTACTTCAGATGCCCTGTAATGCCTGCGACTTTCACTACATTGTTTCAGGTATAAACACAGAGAATACATTCAAAACAGGATTTGGACTGGTTTGACACATGCTAACATGCAGTGGAAAAGATATGAAATAGAAATCTTGTTACAAAAATAAATAATGAATAACGTGGCAGCAAGCATGATCTCATCAAAGTCTTCATCTCAACAGAGCACAGAGGCAAAGACCAGAAGGCTCTTGTGTGACATTGTTATCTAAAGTCCTGATTAGATTTTCACCTCAGAGTTCTCAATTTTGGTAGCAATCATCACAAAGATACTATGGTGACTGGCACTCTATAAATACATCACACAGACAGGTAACACTACAGAACACAGCTATCAGATAAGAGTGTGAAGCATTTGAAAATTCAACCCTGCCATTAGGTCTGTATAACAGTACTCAATTTTACGGCAGTAGAAATGTGATTATAGATAAAAAGGCAGGATTAGTGCTGTACAAATTCTTCTCCTCTTAAATTTGATCATCATCGTTCAATAGCATTACTTAGGTTTTTAGGGAGTATCAGAATTCAACAAATACATAGGCATGTATTAACTGTAAATTTAATAAAAGCTGCAGCACAAACCACATGTCACAGTTTGACTGGCCTCGCTTTGTCAGACACTGCACAAAACTGCAACAAATGAATCACACAACTGAGAGCCTCCTCTCGAGTATCTGCCAAAGAATATAGCCTGTTATTTCCTGTGCTTCCATTTTAGATTTTATTATAAATTTGTGATAATTCATTACAACGTTAGGCTGGTCTGGGTACCTCTCTGTGAAGTACAACATGGTGTAATATGGGTGATACTATGGGAATGAGGTCCGTGTCAGCCCAGAGGATTTGGTCAATGTTTCCTCACTCCAGAGCCAGAGGTGTAAAGTGGGTCTCCACGTCCATGGCACACATACCCCAGGCGTTGTGATAGCTACAAAATTTAACTGTTTTTAAAACCCCACCCACTGGTTATTTCCACACATACCTTAAGTACTCTAAATTTAATCTCTAAGCATTCAATTTCAAACTCTTCATTTATTACTGCACATTATTACAAGCATCTTACTAATATGGTTGTAATCCACTGTAATGAAAACATCTAAAAAGTATTTCCAAAATTTAACTTCTATTGACTATATTTTGTATAAAACCAACTCTCAACCAACAAATGGTACAATCAGTATAGAAGCTGCGTTATCTGAAAAACTGTACACTGCACAATCCAATCGGTATCACCATTACAGGTGCTCATTCTGAGCACCACAGGTTCTTGCACAGTTGCTGCCTGTGGCACACAGGGGTTTCCTTTCACATCCAGCTCTTCAGCTACCTCAGAAAACCTCAGGGATGACTGTGCCTGGAAAACAGTATAATGCAAGGCAGGGTGATGATACAAATTATAATTTTCATTCTGGTGCGCATACTCATTTCACTTCCTCTTCCAGGATTAGGAATCATATACCCAACAATTTTAGTGCTGGATTGGACAGCCAAATATTTTGGGAACTTTTTTGCTCCCTAGCAGTAGTGACCTACGTAGTCCTGAGGTTTTGAGATATCCAAGGCAGGGGCTGGCTGTTCTGGGAAAGAAGCAGTTCAGCACACTTGCCACATGTGCCAGAAGATCAGTGGAAAATACTGACAATAAAATGTAATTTACTGAGTTGAAATTGAAACAGAAAGTTCCCAATCCCCTGCCTAAATTGTCTCCAGCAAGACCTGTATTTGTGTCTCTGCTACACATCTCTACTTTCTGGGAGCTCCCTGGTGCTTTGTGGCCCTCTCCCATCAGCTGGGGCCACCTCTGTCATGGTCAGGCTGTGGACACACATGGCCACAGCACACAGCAGCTGAGACTGCCCCTTCTGCAGCAGAGCAGAGCCCAGATGTAAACGAGCATATTTGCAGGGCAGCTGATGAGTGAGCATGGAGCTTTCTATCTTAGCCACATACATGCACCCATTGTCTCTCACCATCTGCTGTAGGAGAGGAAAACCTATGCATATAAAGCCACACTAAATTTGCAAGAAGAGTAGTTTTAAATCATTTGCATAACTGTAATCCACTTTTTCCTAACAACACACACTAATAGGAATGACTTAGAGCCCCAGTTTAGCTGCTACTAAACTACTGCTGTCTTTGCTTTACCTCTGGAAGAACAAGATAAACTTCCTGAGCTTCCTTTGTAAAATGAAAAATATTTCAGCCAAAAACATTAAGCTCTGACAATCTCATATGTATGGTAGCGCCTAAATTAAGGCATGTATGTTTGAAATTTGTATCCTTCAAGGACAATCTGTGTAGTAGAGATAAACATTATAAAACGTAGGCAGATAAATAATGAAGTAAGGATTCTGGAATTTAATATGATAACTCAAGCAGCGAGCTGTATGTATTTAGGTTTTGGAATTTTCACTTTTTCCAAATGGCATTATAAGAATTACAGTTCCTTTAAAAAAAAAAAAAAAAGAAGTATATGCCAGGATGAATACTAGTTCCCTAAATATTTTTAGTACAAGACATATAATTTACTCAATAAGTGAAAAAGTCTGTTTAGAAAAAGATACTCAACTGTAGTGAATGTCCAAAATCATTCTCCATCTGCAGAACCATAAAAGGGCTCAAAACAGAAGCAGAATGTTTTACAACAGCTGGTCTCTTTCAACTTTCTGTAATTTTTATAGCTCCTTTTTGGTGAATTTTTTTTTTAGTATACTGCAGCAGGATTCTTCTAGAAGCAGGCAAACCATGATTTCACTTGTGCAATTCCATGAAGCAGAAGTGGATCGCTGTTATCCCGAACCACCACCAGCCAGACACATGCAGGGTCAAGATATGTACTCTCACATCAGGACTGGAAACTTATCAAATATGGCCCTGATCCAGCAAAGCACTTAAGCACATGCTTTACTTTAAACATGTAAGTAATCCTATCAGAGTAAATGAGATTCAGCATAAACCACTGGACTGAATCTCAGAATACCGTGGTTGTGGCCCTGATTACGTCAGTGACCGACTGTGCAACCTTGGAGAAATCACTGCACTTCTGTGCCTGTATTTCCTCTTTTGCCCTCTACGTGTGCATGCCATGTTGCCACCATCTCAACAAAAGTAATCCCAATGAATCTTCTAGAAACTGCTGTACTGCCAACGACGGCAGGGATGCTTATGTACATTTATGTACATTTGTGTACATGTCCATTTTCAAACGCCTGTCATGTACTCAACACTAACTCTCCTCCCAAAAACCCCAAGATGACATCCCTTACCCTTCGGTCTTCCTCTCCAGTACTGAGCACCAATTTGAAAAGCACGAAATTGCACTTGCAAAGCAGCTGGGATGGAATCCAACTGAAGGGTACCTGCAGGTCAGGGCCAGGACAGCTCCTCAGCATGCCTGGTTCCAAACCCAGGACTCGGGATGCAGCTCCCCTTCCCCCTCCGACCCTTCCTCACAGGGCACCCTGAGATCCCAAGTCCTGTCTGGGGGTTCACGGGTCAGTCTGCCACATTCCTGCCAGTGTTGTACCCACTGAAGGAAAAAAACCCTGGGAACTCCTGTTTAAAGCACACAGGTGGAAGGCAGCATTGTCTCACAGGGTGCAATGTATTTGCACTAAAAGGCTTTATATTTGATAATTTTAGACACTATGATGCAAGATGCAATTTTCCACACACGGGCCATACGCCCTCAACTCAATGTCTTAATGATCCTGAGAATATTTTCACATAAATAACTCTGCTTTTGCACATATATACAAGCACGCTGTCTGTTTACTCTTGCCATCACGCTGCTTCCCGGCAATTGTCTCAGGCAATGTCACTATCGCAAGGAGAATATGGATTCAGCTCCTAACAATGAAGCAGGCATGGATGAGTGGGCAAGATACTCAAATGAGTTTCAGAAAGACTTGAGGTGAAATACTGTCCCTGGTGAAATCAATAACAGTTCTCCCATTTACTTCAGCAGAGTAAATATTTCAGACCTTTTTTTTTTGGTGCCTTCTGGTCATCTCAGTACCTAACAGAACAATCATTTATTCTCCTTAGAAACACAGGGAAAAGGACAGAAGACAAGGAAAGCAAGGCAGGCAGGCAAAATTTCAAAATAGATGCGCTCTTTTTATCAGAATAATTAAAAAACCCCCAAACTTACAATTATTCCTATAGCTACAGCTTACAAACAATGGAGAAAATGACATTAGATTAACACAGCTAAGACCATCCTTTCTAGGAACTCATTCACAAATTCTTCTTCTGTCCTTGAAACACCTGCACACCACGTTGCTGTTTTCCCAGCTGAGCCAATGAAGAGCTCACAGCAACGGCAACACAATTTCGCGTGTGTCAGCCTGCTCCGGATGAGGCCTTTTGCATACAAAGATACCTATTATAAGACACAAGCATCATGAGCTGTACTCTGTTAATTAAAATATTTTTTGCCACAAACTGAAAGCCTGGCCTACGAGGTACTTGCCAAAATTATGTTCAGGAGTACAGAGACTGAAATGTGTTCCTGAATAGGTCAAAAGTTAGTTACTTTTGACTTTTTCTGAATGCATGCTCTGTTCTCATTGTACAACGATGGGAAATACAGTCAAAAGGTTATATATAACTGTGCACTAGCAGCAAGTTAATGGACACAAGAAACTACCGGTTTTCAGAAGATACTAAAAATTTTGGACGCACAAAAAAAATTTAGAAAGAGCCTATAGAGTAACCTGCACCTGAGCCTGAATAAATCCATGCCGTGCATAACACAGGAAAGTCACGGAACAAGTGAAATTTACAGTAAACATGCTGGCTGCCAGTAAGCGCCGCAAGTTTCCAAAATTAGCCGGCATATCAGCCAACGGCGGACATTCACCATGCATTTTAGAGCTCTCGGAGTCCTTAGCAGCACTCAAAGTTGGGGCTGACATTTCATCTTTAATTCATGCCCCTGTGCGTTCCTCCTCCACCCGCGCCTAACAAAGCCGCACGCCGCCAGCCCCGAGCGGGGCGCATGCGCGGGCCGGGCCGTGCGCGCCCCGCCGGCACCGCCACTCCGCGGCCAGCTGGACACGGGGCGGACACCGCGCCCCGCCTGCCAAACTTCAGCATCCAGCGGCTCCCGTGGACAGCAGCCTGAGGAGCGGCACAAGAGTCCACCCACGACCTCTACTCAGACGCGATTCCTCCAGGAGAAAGTTTTCTCCGGCTACTGAATCTATTTGAACCCGCGTTACTTCTCCCTCTGAAAGTGAGCTTTGTATTTCAGCAAAGTTTATCTCTTCATTTGGAAAGGATTAAAAAAAGAAACAGGACTTAACATAAGTTTAGGCTTTACGCAGCACCCTTCTTGTCCCCAGCATCTCATACAGTGCTTCACAAAAGGCCCCAGGGGTTGGACAAACATAGCACCAGGAAAAACACAGTGTGAAAGGGATCTTTATGTGCATGTGTGAGGGCCCAGTGCTAATAGCTCAATGTACTATTGACACATCACAGTGCAAACAGCTAACTCTTTTTCAAAATAGCATGAGTCACAGTGTCATTCTCAACTTTGCCTTTCCCAGATTTGGGTAATTTGTGAAACAAATCATCCCCGTATTATTTAAACATATTTCTGTAAATGAAGGTGAGACACTGGGAAATTACTATTGCTTCTGACTGTAACGTTTACTCCAAACACCGCACATGCCGCAAAGGTGTGAATAGACAGAAGTGGTACTGCAACTTCTCTGACAGCCCTCGCCAGAGCAGAGCGTTAGTTACCTTCCTGTACCAGCCGCTGATGCACTTTTAGATAATCCTCCCGTTTGGATAATCCTCTAGTTAGGAACTGGCTATAACAGAGCCGGACTGAGCCAAGAGAACAGAGCAGAGGGAGGCTCCGTCCTCTCCTCCAAGGGCTGTCCGAGCCCACCGGGCTCTGCCCGACGCGCCCGGAGCCGCCGCGGATCCCGCCCGGGGAAAGTTCGGCGAGGTCCGACCCCGCCGCGAACGCTGCGCGCTCGGGACGCGCCTTTGTTCGCCGGCCATGGGGAGCAGGATCGCGCCCCGAGCTCTTCCCGGCTGTCTGCCGCTCGCACCCCTCTGAACCGCCCGAGCACCGGCCCGAGGGCGGGTTCCCCAGGGCGAGCCCCGCCGCGGCCGCGGCAGGAGGAGGCGTCCGGCCCCGCCGCTCCAGCCCCACCGACCACAACTTTCCGGGGCCGGGCATCCCCCGGCCCCGCGGAGAGCGACACGCCCCGGGCTTCGCGCATCCCCCAGCCCCGAGCCTCCCCACCCCGACGGAGCCCCAACTCCGGTCCGCGGGGAACCGGCTCGGGCAGCAGCACGAGGAATTAACAACCGCGGGAATAATCACCTTGTTGTAGTTGTAGTAACCCAAACACTGGGCAAAGTCCAGGTTGGAGGGGTCTCCGGGGAGCGCGCTGCCCGCCGCAGCCGGGTAAAATCTTACATCCATGCTGGAGGTTTGGTCCAAGAAGTGCACTGGGAGAGACCGCCGGGAGGTTTAATAGATCCACCTTCAAGTGCCTTCCCCGGGGTACGGGCACGGGCAAACCGCCGAGGGAGCGGAGCTGCGGGGCGCCGAGCCCGCCCNGGAGGGAAGGAGGGAGGGCAGGGGAGCGGGAACGAGGGAGGGGAGGGAAGGAGGGAGGGCTGTTTTTTTTTAAAAGCTCAGTGCCAAGCTACAGGCTTTGCCTCCGCATTCAGGAGCAGCTGCTGTACACAAAGGAGCCACGCGCCCGGCGCGGACGGACTGACGGACGGACCGGCCGCCGCTGCCCGCC
>VWZT01016552.1:529208-599344 GCA_013397055.1 Pachycephala philippinensis | reverse complement strand
TTTTGGTAATGCACTTTATCGATTCACACCGCTGCCTTGCTGCGTCAGGTTGGTAGCAGAAGAAACGAGTTTTTTCTAAGGTGCTGTCAAGAGCAGGACTTTAAACCACAGTAGCCTGCCTCACTCAGAGAAACCTCCTCACACTCTCAAAGTCTCCGGGTGATGAGTCAAAGCAACCCGCTAATAACCCGAATTTGTTTAGTCAGTCAGGCACAGCCCAGCCGTACTGCTCCCTTGCACGGAGCTTTGCTGACCCGAAAATCTGCTCCAGAACTTTTGGGGAAAACACTAAAACAGTACAAGGCCATTTAACCTTGTGACTTGAGCCCTGCAGACAAGGTGGTGCAAGGAAGAAGGATGAAAAGATGCCCTGGACTCAAGGCTTCCATGACAGGGAGAGAATTGTCTTTTGGGTCTAGGGAGGATTCCCGGGCAGTTCTTACACAGCTGAAAGTGAGCCCTAGATAGAGTTTCCTTCATTCGGTTGCAAAATAGCAATGATAACACAGGTATACAGATTAAACTGTACAACAGCAGCAAGACCTCTGAAGGACAGACATCCTGGGCCCATGCTCAGTCCCACTTCTGACTGACGCCTGCCTCAGGAGCTTAGTGCCCCATACTTCATCTCCAGGCAGGATTGTGCACTGTCTAAAATCATCGGGAGCAAACGGTAAAACAGTCAATAGCTACATCATCTAGAAAGGAACATCTTCCCAACTCCATTCCTAGAAATCTTATGTTCAATATTTGTGGTGGCACAAGTAGCTCCTGGTTGCACAGGACATGCCAGATCACCCTTATTCAGGATATTGATTCTGAAGTATCACACGTTGAAGTGAAGGTCTCTAGCATGGTATTTTGCACTAAGAGCAGAGTTAAACATAGCACGGATACACATTTGTATTTCCACAGAGTATTCAGAATTTAACTTTCTAGAAAACTGTGTATGAATGGGTAAATGCCTTGATAGCAAAGATAACGGGCATACTCTGTCAAGTACCTAATCCAATTTGATATTCATTGTGGCAACCATTTTTAACCAAGGGTAAGACTGCGAAATGTACTCTGTTGCTAGAAGAGAAATGGTTAAGGAACATAACAGCACAGAGTGTTCACACAGGCACACCCCATATCTGTGGCAAAAAGTTACTTATGCTCCTCAGAGAAACAAATTGTTCAGAAAAAGACAATGCAATGTTCCAGAATGCAACATTGCATTAGAGCATTTCTCCAGCACAGTGATGGAAAAGTGGTAGTGTACAGGCACAGCAAACACCTTTCAATTGGGGCTAATAAAGTCATACTAGCTTTGTCTTATTCTTCGGTGAGAAACATTTCCATAAACCCAAGTGTACACGTTAGATTAAGCAGATTCTCAGGTATAGGAACAGATCGTTGGCCTCAAGTTCTGAAGTGCTCTGCTATACGAACTCAGCTATTTCCCACTGCCTAACTCTGGGTCTCTACGCTTCTAATGAAATCTGGATGCATATTTCCACTGAATTCAGAGGAAAACTACATCAGTGAGGAATGAACAGCAAATGATTCCAAGCTTGGCTTTGGTCCTGTTCCGCACTGCAAGCAGGCACTGGAAGGCTGCAGACCTGTGTGATCTGTGGCCCTGGGCAGTGCGTGGCCTGCTCTGGCTGGGCACAGCTCCTGCCTGGCAGCGCAGCCCAGCTCACCTCTCCTGTCCCCCTGCCTGAGCAGTGCCCCTGCTGCGGGGCCAGAACGGGAGGCAGCAGGCGGGAGGCACACCAGGTGCTCCGGGGACCAGCAGCTACTGCCACTGCCTTAGGAGACTGGGGTTCATGGGATGAGCGAATAATGGTGATGTAAATAGTGGTGATTTTAAGTGTTCTGCTGTTTCCAACACAGTTCCCTCTGAAATTAAGAGAACACGCACAACAGTAATACCTCAAAATACTCCATTTTGGCATCATTGGCTCAGAAAGTTAATGTAAAATTGAAACAGACTAAGTTAGCATTAAAAAAAAAAAAAAGTAATTACATTCAAACTACGCAAAACACCCCAAGGTATTATTTGGTGCAAAGTTTTGAAATACTGTCTGCTTATACTATCATGGAACTAAAACAGAACTTTGATATTTCCAACAACAAAAAAAGAAAAAATCCAATTCTTGGCTATAATCTACCTTTGTCACCTCTACTTCGTGCCCAAAGTAAGTCTTTTGCAGAGCTAGTATGACTGCAGTGAAATTAATAAGTGATCTAAAATGATCTAAAGAAAAACAGAGGAGAAACTGGGATATATATGCTAATTTATTTTTCTTTTTAAATAAAATATGGTTTATGTGATATTGTACCAGAGAGAATTTTACAAACTAAAGAATTAGTCAAGTGTGTGTTTTTCTTTCTCAACACCTCTTCAATGTAGTTTATTAAATAAGTAAACTTGAGTAATCTCTGCTATACTTTCAATCCGTATACATGACGTCATGATGTGTTTGCTATTACAATGTATTTATCTCAGGAGTACTTTAAAGATGGAAAATGAGCCAAAGTATTTATAACCTTCTGTACACATGATGCTTGAAAGGAGTCCAACAAATTTTTCTCGCAAGCCATTCTCTTTAAACTCCTTCAGCAAAACTATGGCTTTGAAATTCTACTTTTAATTTTTTTTCTTTCAGAGTAGATGGAAGTATGGAGTATTTGCAATTTTGAGTAAGTATTCTCTTTTTTCCTGCTGGTTTAATAAAAGCAAGCGTCTGTCTACAGTAAGTGGAGTACTCCAGTAATTTCCCTGGTCCTGGGTAGCCTCGATTTCAAAGAAACTTTTTGAAAAGCCTAGTTTCGTAAAGGTTTGAATGTATGCCTACTGATGCCAACCATTATGATTCAGGCAGCAACACACAAATGGTGACGTATAGCTGTTCCATCTTCAGCTATACTTTCTTCTGACTCATCATCACAATTCAATTTTAAAAGCCATTAAGAACACTCAAACTGCTTTTCTGATGTAAGAACAGAAATTGTATTGAGTGAATCAGTCATATACAAACTTGAAAGTGTGCCTGCACAAATTCTCACTGCTGCCCAGAAACCCTTCAACTTGCACAGGTAAATATGAATGTTCCAAGCCTGCCTGATTCCCACACAAGCCTTGCAACTCTTACCTTTTGGGAGGTTTGTTTGGTTTGTTTTTGTTTTTTTTTTTTTTTGTACCAGGCCAAACTTTGTATCCTTACAGCCTTTGCAAACCCTGTGTCAGTTCAGTAACTCGGAAATAGTATCTGAGGCTCAGTAACAAAGGCACTGGAAGATTTACTCCAACAAATCGCAGGGTCAGGAAGAAACCTCAGAGATCAGAGCAAACAGACCAGATCTCTTAACACACAAATTCTCAGGTAGGCAGCCAAGTCCTCCAGAAGCACCACACCTCAGCAAGCCCCCTGGCTCTGGCCACACAGCTCCCTCCTGCTGGCAAAGACAGCCAGTATGGGAGGGGCAGGAAAATGGGGGAGAAGGGATGGAACGAGCCGAGGCTGGACTGAAACTATCTGCTCCAGTTTTACAATGCAGAGTCAACATTAAATAGACCTGACATTCATTTCCACAATGCAGCATCCACATCTATTGCCCCAGCCCTCTCCACGGGTTTAGGGGAAGGTAGTTGGATTTACCCTTGGCAGTGCGTGGGAGAAACACCCAAATTCTCAGGAGGTTCAGTAACAACTTTTACCCACAAACTTCAGAACACTGAAGTAGAATAAGGTACTTGGCAAGTTTTAAAACATCCAGATGAAGTAAGGCACTTTGCAAACTTTAACTTGTCAAATTCTAACCTATCCAGACACAACAAGGCACTAACTGGAATTTTTTGGTCCAGCTTTGAGAAGAGGAAGGTAGGAAAAAGGGGGAAAAAGAGAAAGAGAAAGAAAAGGGGGAGAGAAAGGCAAATACTCACCGTCCTAGGACCCACTGTTCCTCCAGTCTCCTACACTGTGTCTCTTGGCTTCTGTAAGAACTGGGAGGAACAAGAGCAAAAGGAGGAATACAACATCTTTGCTGTCACCTGTTAAGACTGTCTTAGCCCCTTCCCCCCAGAGCACATGGGGAGGATGGAAGGGCACAAAACAAAACGGGTGGAATACAGAAGGAGAAAAGAAAGAGCACCAAGCAGGTCTGGTTTAGAAAAGAGTCTAAAGCCTCCTCGAATCAATAGAAAGTCCCTTTAATTGATTGCAATGGGCTTTGAATTAGACCTATATTCTACTTATCAAGTACAGCTGCTGAGAATCAATAATATTTTGACTTACCCTTCAACGCAACAACTACACTAGTAACTTCTGGCTAAGAAAAAGTACAATTAATAGCATATTAATTCATTAGCGTTTATCTCACGAAAGTCCCCTTCTCATCAGGTGGTAGAGTCAGATGGCATTTAGAAGTGATCACACATGCATGAATATCCTATATAAATGGCCATAAAGAAAATACTTTTGTTCTTAACATTGTCAGATCAAATATTCATTGATATCTACATTTCTTAGCAAGTATCTCAAGCAGAGATCAATAAACACTTATTAGTCAGACTACATTTCCTGCAATAAAGGAGGGGATTTCAGCCAACAGATCAGAGAAACCAAACAATCGGGGGAGCTGGAGTTTAGTACTTGCCTGCCAGATGATCATTTACCTTCTCATTGTCTCGGTTGCCACAACAAGAGAACTACAGATCAAAGGATTATTTAAAAACTATGGTCATTCCTTTAAAATACAAACCATTATTTCAAAATATGTGTATGGATTGTTGCAAGGGAAAAAAAATCACAACTGCAAGTTTTTGGTTTCTGAAAATTCTTTCAGGCCCAAGTCAGGAAATGCATTACGTTGTGAAACTGGGAACAAAATAAAATTATTAAACTTTTCAAACGTTTACATGTGCCTCTTTGATGTTTCTGTGGATTGCTGAAGTGTCTTACTTTACCAGAAGTATTTTACCACCTCAAATCACATACAATATTTCAAACCACATTCTACTAGAAAAACAGGTATTTGAGTTGTTTAGAGAGCAGAGACAACCATTAATACTGTTGAACTATGTTACAGCAAAAAGATTTCTGCCACTTTAAAGAAAGTATTCCATAACCTTCCAAAATAACCTGTGTGTAATGGACAATATAGGATTACTTTCTGGCCGAGGGAATATCCTGTTGCTATTGACTGCAGTGTTACAGTATCCTCACATACTAGTACACAGTTATTGTGAGATAAAGACCACCTTGAAAAACAAACTGATTGCAGTACTGAAAACAGTAAAGGAACTGTCCAGTAATATAAAAATTGACTTCTTCAGGAGAACAATGACTGGAACAGTGTCACTTCTAGATTAGCATTAAAGAATAAAAGTTTTAACTGAAACTAAGAAATTGATGCAGTGTAGTCCTTTCTTCCAGGGATGCCATTTAAAAGCAAGACAGGAAAACTTGGTTAGAGATGGTGCTGTATATGGTTTTATATATATACATGCATACATACATACATACATATATATATATATAAAATTACATGTGTATATATTTTTATAGATGTATAAAAATATAATTTATATCATCTGTTGATATAAAGCTGTGTGGTATGTGTCTGTTTTTCTCCTCCAGCTCTCTCCACATTCATACATTTGTTGAATTTAAACTGCTGGAACTATTAGGAGGGGGAAAAAAAAGCAACTGGCATCTACTTTTTACAGGAAATTTACAAGGAAAATGTCTACAGAAAGAAAAATATGTTCACCATGAGCAATCAAAACTCTTCTTTAAATTTCTGTGTTAGTCTAGAGGAATGTGTTAGGCAGAAACTTTCGTTTTACAGTAGAACCAAATCTAATTACTGAAAGAATTATTTTAATGAAAAGTCTTAGTGAGATATACTGAAGAGTTTTTACAGGTGAGAAAGGTTACATTTAATCCTTGTATCTCCAACAGATTCACTCATGCATGTTTTTCAGTTTTAATTTCATCCAATGTTCTTTTAGGCAATGATTTGAAATATACACATATGACCTCTGATCCATTTCAGGTGCACACATTGCAATATTAAGCACCTAAAGAAGGATGTGGGGATGTTTCTGGAGCGATCAAGGAAACATCTTTCTGAGATTTTGTGAGTTTAATTCAACAGTCCTGTATTTCCCCGATGGAAGGGCACACTCACCCTGAGAGCTGTGTGGTACCCTGGGGGAGGGTGAGCAGCAGTGCCCTGGCTGTCCCCAGAGCTGGGGAGGTGCCTCTGTCCAGCCTCAGTGATCACAATGTACAACCTTGGTTGGTGGCTGGGGAAGGGACGGGCTTTTGGTCACCTCTTGGAAGCCGATGAAGGACTTGATGAGACACTGCCAAGATATAAGGTAAAAGCAATGTATAGCTTCACAGTCATGCCTTAAAAACAAAAGTATTTATTTAAAAATGCTGCTGTCATCATGTCCCTTTCAAATGTTACAGTGACTTACCATGGTATTAATTTCACACCATCTTATACCACAGGCTATAACATAAAATAATTAGTGACCAATGCTAGAGAATGTGAAGATATTAAAAAAAAAAAAAAATAGGGCTGTAGACATACAGCTTTATTTGAATAGATCACATCCATACAATAACTGGGAGTAGTCTTCCAAAGGACCCATTAGTTATCCTTTAGGTCTTCTAATTAATGATGTAGTCTTCTGAGAGCATATTAATAACTCTGATATTAATAGCAGCATAATTCTATCTGAGGATTAAAAAAATGAAGCAGTATTTTATAAGTACTTGTAAAATAGAGTTTGAGACTTAGCAATAGACACATACAGAAATTCATCAGATTGAAAATTGAGAAAGAGATTTCTGAAGGTGTGATTAGGGAACTCAATAACATCTCTAAAATGAACTGCTATACTTTCATTCAGGAATTATGTTCAGTTATAGAGTTGAGCTTGCGCTTTTTTTTTTTAATTTTTTTTTTTTATTTCTCAGTGGAGTGGGTTTTCAATGTTAAAAAGCTAAGGACAGATTCCAGTTCTCAAGACTATTTCCTGGAGCTCATGAACAGTATGTGCCAAGCTGTTCTTAAAGAATCAGTCCCCATTTCCAGGAATGGCTAATATTTAATAAAACATCTGATCACAAAACCAAATCTAAAAAAAAAAAAAAAATCAATAGTAAAATAACACTCTGACTTGCTACTAAATGCAATGTTCTTTGATATAAGTCTATTTCAACTTCATTTATTCCAGGGTTCTACAGCAGTCAAAATAATCAGTGTAGAATTTTCCATGTGATTTACACATTGCTTTTTAAAATGAATTGTCTGAAACAAAAAATGCTTTTTTCTGCTGCCTGGCTTGTTTTCTAAAACATATTCTCTTTCTTTTAAAGTGAGAGAACGACCTCTGCTTCAGGAACAATTTTCTGAGACAGTGTGTTTATCAAATGGCTTCTCTGCTTTCATGAAAACAATTTATTTTCACTGAACTCCTCAAGATAAGCATTGAAGTCAGGAAGAATGTACAATGACATTTATAATTACATTCAAGAAACAAATATTTTGCTAAAGAAAGGGTTTGGATTTTTATCGGTTTTAGAGATACAAAATATTTTCTTTCTTCCAACATACCATTTAACGATATTTTCTCCCTGAAATTACAAAGTGTATTTTCGTATGCATGGAAACAAAAGCCCAGGACAGTAATCTTCTCATAGAAAGGCTACAGTATGCATCCTAAACAATGAAAGCTGTAGCATAATCCTTACAACCAAATTGCCTTCCCTGCCCCACTCTTCAGAAATAACCTGCAGAAAAGGACAATTTAAGCAGGAGGATACATGCCCCTTGCAGAGCCTCCTCCAAACAACCCCTCTATGCCCAAAACACTTGTCTCTTGGGAAGGCACATCCATCTCTCCAGCTTTCCTCCCACATCTCCCCTTGCTCAGAGATATTTCCTTAAGCTCCAAAGCTCAGTGCAGAGCCTATGGACACAGGGCATGGTGCCTCCCATTCTCTGGGGAAGCAGAAGACCTTGCTAAGAAATCTCCCTCTGTTTCCCTTATGGATTCAGCCCTGGACCTGTTCTCAGCCACCAACAACAGAAGATCAGTCGTGCCAGACAATTACTGCTTCCTGCTATATTCTGAACTGCCCCTAAAATCAAGGTAGTCCACAGTGTATCTCATTTGTTCAGGACAAAGCAGCCACAGATTTAGCCATACAGTGCCTGTATTTTGAAATGCAAATTCAATAACTACCTATGCAAAAGCTGCCCATGAATATATTTAGGAGTTCCATTTGGGCTGCCTGGAAACGTGGGGTTTACAGGATTAAAAAGACGTACTGCTATCACTCTAATGAATGCCCTTTAATTTGCAGGAATTCATTTTAGAATAAAAAAAAATTCAGATCTGGTTTATTCCTTGTCAGTCTAACATCCTAGCTTTTCATTATCCCATTTTTTTCCAGTGCATGTAGGTAGTTCTCATCATAAAGATTCCCTGATAAAGTTCTCCTCCAGAGACATACTCTTTTTGTAGGCTCAGCTAGTGAAGAAATAGCATTCATTTGTAATACTCAAAGAGAAGTTGAAAAAAAATCAAAAGCAGCTGAAAAGAGATTGTATTTCACTAATATACACCAAGGCTTTATTTAAAATATACAGTCTTAAATTTGATCAAATATCAACCCACCATTCAGAGTGAAATAATCTCTTTTAATTTGCATGTATCTGTGTGTGCCAAAGAGAAGTGTGTTTGCTTTCAAGCAGGTGCACATCCTGCTATGACTAAATCTCTAACTCATCAAATTGCTTTACCAGTGTGGGACATGCCCTTTTTCTGGAACAGCTTCAAGCATTTTCCTCAGCATTTCAGCCACCTGTTTACTGAGTTCATACTCCAAAGGAGATGCATGCAATTAGAAATGAGGAAATGAAAATAAATGACCTTGTTTGTTATAAATAACAAAGAGACTCAGCAAAATTAATGCAGTGAAGCCTGACCTTCTGACCTGAAAGAAAGAATCACCTCATTCCTTTGTAGCAGGCTCACAATGCTCCAGCACCAGGCATTGTTATGCAGCTTTGCCTCTTTTGATGGATCTTAAAGGAGTATATTCTAAATATTAAATGTTTTACAAGTTAGATTAGGAAATTTGCATTAAAAAGAATGTTGAAACAAAGTAAAGAGAGCAATGATAAAGATTATCACTGCTTTATTTAGAGAATCCAGGTAAGCTGTGTGTATGGCAGTTAACTATAATACAGTTTTTCAATTGAAAAATAAATATGGCATTTCAGGTGCTAAAAAGCCATGAAATGTCTCCTTCGGTGTTCGGTGAATTGATGAGGGAGAAAGTTTTTAATTAGCCAACTCCAGGAAAAGGAAACATTTTTCTTTTGTTAATTGTTTGTGCTATGATGGTCTGACTTTTGAAAAAAAAAAGCAAAGTACTTCCACAACTACTGCCAAAAACATATAATTTTTTTTCCTCATCCTCTAATTAGGCAAGTGGAAATGCCTTTTTTGTACGAAGCTTACTGCATAATGTTTCTGTGGGTTACATTTTCACTTTTAATTGATTCATGTCAGTCTGGAACAGCGTCCAGCTGCAACAGAGGGCAAGGTGTTAAAAATTTGTTTCCCTGCTTGTCTTTGGAGAAAATGAGAACACAGTGTTGTTTTCATGGCAGTCCTCACAAAAAGAGCAGTGTGTAATTACAGTGCTGGTTCCCATCTTGTCAGTCTCCCAAACAAGTCTGTTATTAATGAAGCAGCTCAGAACCATTGCAGAAATGAAAGGAAAATGCGTTTGCATCTCACTGAAAGCAGTTGCCACAACAGGTATTGTTTGATAGATTTTTCCAAAACTTGTTTTGTGGGTTTTCTTCCCTTTCTCTCACTTTCAATGACACCCATCCAGCTGCTGAGGTACTGCAGCTCCGTTCACAGCAATCACAGCCTCAGCTTTACGAGTTTCTCTTCCACCCAGAGCGCATTGACAGGAGTGGGGATGGGGCAGCTCTACCTGCAGTGCCCGGGGTGACGGGCACAGCCCAGGGACACAGACAGCTACCAACACAGGGGGCACAGGAGGGATGGCAGTCACAGAGAGGCACTGGGAAATCAGCCTCGTACACAGGAGGCAGCTCCTGGGCTGGAGCAGCAAAAGCTGCTCCATGCAGGACCACTATCAGGGGCACGAGGGTGCAGTGGCTCTTCTCCTCCCCACCCTCTCATCCTGCTTCCACCATTCTGCATCCAATGGAGCCACTCCACCCCCTTCAGTTCTTGGCATGACTCACTCCTGCTCCCAAACTTTTACAGCAAAACAGTGACCTGAATGAATAATTTCCAGCAGAAAAAGAGAGCTGATCAACACAGCCCCTCCTTCTGCTCATGTAGTCTCATGAACAGCTTGTGCTTTTGTCCAAATGTGTGTATCATTAAAAACTAAATACTCCACATGGCTGAAGGTAGGGATATGTTGAAGTGTTTGATTGAAGCAGAGACCTTTGGAGTATTATCTTCTCAATCAATCTGCATTTGTCCGCATAGATTGAAACCAGAGCACTCACGTGTCTGAACACTGAGCTGTGAGGCCCTGGATGACAAGCCCCATCTGAAAAAACCTGCATGACAAACAGGTTCTGAGAACTGAGCCCAACCAGAAGAAATTCTGCATTTGTGGAGCCTGAAGTCACAGTTTCTGTCCTGCTCTGGGGCTCCACTTGTGGGTCACCAAATACCCAGACTGGAAAGGGGCTGTGGATCTGTGCTGATCCACCACTGCGTGATGTGCAAGGGCTGGAAAAGGGAGAGCAGAGCTGGGGATCCATTAACATGCTTAGAGCATGAGACCTTATTTTTCTAAAAATTGTGAGTATTTATGTATCTATCGTGAAATTCATAGACTGGGTTTATCTTGTTGGTGCTTGCTGACTTCAGCAATCAGTCTGTAGTTCCTCTTCCTTGTGAGGGATAAGTGGAAATAACTGATCACCTTCTGCAAAATCTCACTTTTATCCATTCACAATAAATTCTAGATTAATATTATTCAAAAAGTAACTTGAAATTCACTTGTTTAATATTTGTCCTAAAACTCACTCATTGAAGGAATGGTGGTAATTCAGCTTTAAAAGCCTGTCGTTGTAGGCAAAGCAAATTCAGGGCTCTCAGGAAAAGTCTACTAACTCCCTCACATTTGGTTTATTACAACCTCAATATATGATATCTTAAATGAGCAAAATAGTATTGCAAATATTTGGTTGTTATGTATTTATTCAAGAAAAAGCTCCCAGGCTCTTGTGAGCTGCCTGAAGAATCACTGAGTGAAAATATTAAAAAAATTGGAATGAACAATTTTCCTTTTTTTTTTTCTTATTTGTATTTAAATAACTATAAGAAAGGACACAGAAGGAAGGCACACAGTGCTATTCTTTAAAAATGGACTGAGATCCCAGCAGCTCCACAGCAGTTACTGTAGGTAGCTAGTGACTTCCATAACTCTGTCCTAAACTCAGGATATGTGCAATACAGAGATGAGCCACGCTGCCTGCAACATCCAAGGCTGTGCATCTGCTCAGCAAGCTTTGCTAGGCTCTGCTTAACCACACTGTGGTCAGATTCCCAGAGTGTTACAAGAACTGTACTCTCTGGTGCAGGATAAGGAGAGCGATTTGAGTGTCCCTGATGACAAGGGCCCAGGACAAAGCCCATTTCACTCATTTTCAGGCCATATGGATCTCAAAGGTTAAAGGCTGTAATTTTCAGCACCACCTTGGTATTATTTGCAGACAGAAGAAGAGCAGTATTAGTCCAACTAATTTCTAAATTTCCACCACTAGGGGAAAACTTGCTTGGGCTATTTAGAGACAGTAGGCAGCAGCAGAGCAGAGCAAAATAATCTCCTATGTCACATGAGCAGTGTGATCTTCTGGCTCAGCAGTTCTAGTCCCTTTTGGACCAGTCTCTGCTTTAGCATGTGGTTTATAACCAAGCTTCAGCTAAGACAACTGAATATATGCATTTTTTCCCTTTCTCTGAAATCTCTTAAGTCATTTAGAGCACTGACTTCCACCCTACAGTTCCAGCCAAGTTTACTGCAAATTGTGCAAGCACCAAAACCACACTAATGTGCAGGTCTAACATGCAAGCTGGTTGTGCAAGCACAACCATTTGCTCTGCACCACATCCCTGAATGTCCTTGCAATAGCTGGGTGACAGACCTCACTGCAGAGAAGAGTGGTCTTTTCTGTAATGACAACCTAAACCATATACTAAGAAAGACAAAGAACACAGCAGTGTTACATCCAAAAATCAGTGCTAGAGATATGCAAATAAAAACAGTATTTCCAAAGGGTTGAAATGAGTAACATCCAAAATGAGTGATGTTATAAACCGGGTTTAAAAAGCAGCAATTTTCAGGAGCATTAGTTTACATGAAGCACATGCATAACTGGCTTTGAATTTCAGCTGAAGTCAAGTCTCCCTGGAAAGCAAATGGTATAGTTTTACTCCTTGGCTGTTTTACTGATTCAGGAAGGGTAACTACCCACACTGGAGTAGGAGAGCACGTTTTTCTTCCCAAGAATACAGGAGGCACATGCTGACCAAGAAAATAATTGTGAAGAACAGAGTTCCTACACACAAACCAGGGCTCACCCAACTGCAGCTCTTGCAATTCATGATTAAAGGCGCCACATGGTCAAAGTTATTGTCACTGGCACTGGGGAAAACCTAAGAATTAACAAAAGTTTCCTTCTTTCTTCCTCTGGTACCCATCCGAGGAGAGAGTAAGCAATACCACAGACAGTTTGAGGGGACAAAGGGAGTGTCAGGGCCAGTGTCCCTGTCGCAGCACAACAGCCCTTGCTGGCCATCACTCTGTGAGCTACTGCTGAGCACGTAATGATTCTGCATTGAAAGGCTAAACCAGCCATTGCTCTGGACTGAACAACCACAACTCTAACTCACTCCTTCATTAAATGCTTTGCCATTCCTTGAGAATGAGAGGGTCTGTAGAAAAATCACATTGTCCCGTATTCCACTGGTAAACAATATCTTATATATATTAAACTGTTCTATAGTAGTCATCTGTTCTATCCAAGCTGTGACAGGACTCTGAATTATTTGCTCCATCAGCAACTGCTGCAGTAAATTCCCCAGTTATGCCATGCATGGCAGGCTTGCGGAAATACCCGTGACAATGAAGTGAGCAGAGAACTCATACATGACGGAATCCACTCAGCAGACTGGTTTTTGGGGACAGTTGGGCCTCAACAAACAATCCTTTCTTCTCAGTCTATAGAGGAGCTGCACTGGGGCCTACTTTGGCCATTAGTCTAAGGAAAGCCTTTGTTGAACATATAGCTGCTTCTCACATTGAAAGAATAAATCACATTCTTATTCTGGGTATGTCTCCACTGCATTCACTGATGTGAATGTTGTTCCATGGCTGAAAAACTGGGTAAACAGCGTGCCCTGTGCAGCTCTGCGCTGCTGTGGCTACATTACTGCCTGAACAACCTCATTTACAGCCAGCCTGGATGTGCCTGTAAGAGTGGCGGCCCTGGAAGAGATCTGTTCTTCAGACAGCATTCCTCTTTTCAGGAATATTTCATTCTTCAGGCTGGATTACCAGGATTTCAACCACTTTGGAACCCACTCAGCCTGAGAAAGAGAAGGGAAAATCCTATCTTTTCTATGCACTTAGCGAAGCAAAACAGAATCTAGGCAAGTTTCAGGAAAGGTTCTGAGTCTATAGGGGTTTTTTAGGGTTATGCAGATATATGTAAATTTCTCAAGCACGCATCCTAGAAGCACATGCCCCAGACAGTGCATGTTCCCCCTCTAATACTTAAAATCCAGAGTAATTAGTGTTTGTAACTGCTTCAATGTACAACAATTCAATATTCATTCACCTTCACAATCATACACCACTCTCCACTCTTCAGTGTGCTTCATCTTTTACTATTAACTTACATTTATGTCCGTCTCCATATCCTCAAAAGAGAAGGGAAGCTCCAGGTTTCAGCAGACCATAGGGACCTCTGCTGACAGTTTCTATAGAGGCGGTCATTGTTGGATGAATAGAAGTGGTTTGCATCATACCTGAGCCTCAGTTATTGGAAATTAAGTTTTCTGTTTGATGGAGTGAGTCTGATGATCCATCATCACTCTGGCAGAAACGCTCCCATTTCCAGGCAGGATGTTACAGCTTCATCTCAGCTTTTGATGGAGTTTTAAATATAAAAAAATATAGCACATGTTAGTCCATGGGCAGATAGAATTCTGCATTTTGACATTTGAACAGGAATTTATGTGTCTCTGGCAAAAAAAATTCCTGTGTCCCTTCTACCTCCCATTTCAGTTAGCACTTTTCCATCAAGTTCTGGGTTACAGAAGAGGACCATGGCTGAAGCAAAAGAGGAGCTCCTGGAGCTCCTGGTTAAACAGGGAGGCTCTTGGGAAGCACCAGTCTCTGAAGGGCTCTCACAATTTTAGTTCAGATCTACAGCACGCAAATTTCTGGGTTGTGATACCAATATATAAATGTGTGTGTGTGTGTGGTGTGCGCATTTTTGTACTCCTCTGCACAGATGTAAATTTAAATTAATTTTAAAAAACAAAAAAAAACCCAACCAAAACCAAAAATCAAGTAACTCCTCTGATGACACAATCCCTTCTGCTATACATGTTTTCAAACAGGATAAATGGGAGACACAAAAGTATATTAAATAAAGTCGTGTTTACTCCCTCTTACCACCTCTTTCTTACTTGCGCTGTTAGGGAATCACTGCAGGAAAATTTCCAATAACCAGAGTTATAACCTCTAAATTAAAATTTCTATTTTGAAGTTTTTCTGCCTTCTTTTATTATTTATTGCAATAGAACTGCCTTGCAAAAAGATTATGTATAATTATTTGCTAAGAAAACAGCTCACTATAAATGCTAATGCTAAATGTCTATGTTTTTAAAACCTTAGATACACCAACCCTTTAAATTATTGTTTCAATTATTTCTTCCTCTTGCTGCTGTTAGTGAAATATTTTATATAAACAATTGCTCCCGATTTGTGTAAGGAATTCCAAATAAATACAGTGGCCATTGATTTCTCTTAGTTCATCTCCTTTGTTCTTGCATCTCAAAAGAGTTCAGCTAACCTGGTAGCATTTATCCTGCCTATTCCCTTCAGAATTATCTTTGACTCAATGAGATGACCTCTTAATTTCCTCTCTTCTATGGACCTGCTTTCTCTAACTTTAACAAATAACTAAGGTCTCTCTGCCCTTGTACCATACTAGCAGTGGTTTTGAACCTTTTCTGATTGTACAATAACTTTTTTTAAAGATAATTAAAACCAGAGGCTGGTCTTTTGAGCATTACCATCATACTGCCATGTCTCACCAGTACCAGACTACATGAAGACTCTAAATTTGCATTTCACACCTTGCTCTGATTCTTTTTGCTGTTCATTCCTTCTTTTTTCTTTTCTTTTTTTTTTTTTTTGCTGCTGAGAACTCTTCAGTCTTACTGCTCTCCATTGGTCGGGGCTGTTTTTGAAAGCACGTTATACATCCTTTACCTGATTGCAAGTTTGTGGTCTTTCCTATTCTCCTAAGTACAGTCCATCGTGTTTAAATACCCTGACTCAAACAGAATGAGGATGTGGCCTCTCACCACTGCTCCTCCACATCAACTCACCTTGGTCTCACTTTGGTGCCCTTCTCTCTACTGCAAACGGGAGAAAAGCCCAAAGTACACAAGGATAATTGAAACTGCTGTGTAGAAAACTATTCTCTTGTAACCGTAGACTATCCAAAACACATGTCATGACTTAAAATCTGCCAAGAACTAACCGTCTAGGACTATACTTCAAGTCTTCAGGCATTTTCAGCCAGGCACTATTTCCCATAACGTGGTCAGTATGTTCATGTCTCCTCCTGAGTGTTTCAATTTCTCCCAGAAATGGGGGTTGATTTTTAAAGTCCTAATTTTTGTCAGTATATTAAGTGCTTTTTCTGTTTCAGTGTCTCTTCTTTGTATTATCCTTATCTTCATTGAGAAAACTGATTCAAAGAACATCTGAAAAATATATTTCTCTAAACCAAAGGTAGGTTACCTTTGTAATGTCTCAAACTCAACTACATTCTCCAGTGACCTCATTTCTTGTGTATTCAGAAAATCTCTTATTTATCTTAGCCTTTGCACAGACTTTTGTTATTTTCTTCTTTTTACTTACACTTTCCCCTTTGTTCTGTAATCTTTCAATCTTCCCCACCTGCTTTATCTTACAGATGATTGATATATGCATTTCAACAGTCTCAACTGCTATTTTATTTATCCCAAATAAATATCCACACTGGATGGCAGGTATAATTCTCTAGCTACAAAACTTCAGCTTTGAAAATCTCCTATTTTATTTTCCATCCCTACCCTTCCCTGATCCCCTCATGCTTTTCAGAGCTTTTCTTTCTTCTTACACTTTTTGATTTCACTATAAACCTAGCTTGGTTATAACATCTCATATCAAAATATCCTCCCGTTCTTACATCTCTAGTCATGCTGTATTTATTATGCACAACTATGAAAAGGATTGTCCCCTTTTTAGCCCAACCTTTTAAATTGTGCAAAGAAGCAATATTATGGCACTCAGTCTGTGATTTGAGTTACACACCCAGACTGATTTAAAGCTAGATGGAGGGGCAATTCAGGTATGTTGTGTGTTTAAAGGTCTCTGTGTGAAATAGAAATCTATAATGTTACCCTCAGGATTTCAGGCAATGATATTCCAAGTCTGAAAGAGAGGGAATAAAGAAACTGAAAAAGGATACACACCACTGACCAATCAATTGAAAAGTACGGTAAATGGAAAACAGAAACCTCCCTGGATTTGCCTTATGGGCTGACAGCAGTGGCTTTGTATAAAAAGAGAGAGCACTTATGATCCACTTTCTACTTGAGACATTATAAATTAGTTTTTCTGAAGGCATAATCCACCATAACAGATTCTAAGGTGGTGTGGAAAAATCCCACCACTCCTTGATATGAACACTAAATGATGCCCTGTCTTTCATGGATCCCATGTCTCTTTGCTCAGGCAAAGCCTGTCTCTGGAAAACTCAAAAGTTATTGAAAGGCACCAACCTTTATTGCAAAACTGATCCACGCTGAGGATGACTGCAACCTTTATTAAGACGCAGGAGACTTTGGTTAGGCCTCACAGTTACAAAAGGCTCCTGTCTTTGTGCTACTAAGTGCAGGAAAGAAACCTCCTACAGGCTTTGAATGAAGATGAGAGGAGCTCCCCTACACCCTGAGTTCCAGCAGGGATCCTGCTTCCCAGCTCCTTCCCAGCACACAGTGCCTCACCACGGGCAGCCAGCTCCATCTCCTTTCCCTGACACAAAGTCCACCTCATTACTTCTGGACCTTAAATAGATCTTGGGGACCTATTTAGTGAAAACTCAGTATGTAAGAGAGAAACTATCTGGGGCAGGATTCCCCAAGTTCCTGTTACATGGCTGGAAAACTGCAGAAATCCCAAAACAATAAAAGTGGAAGCACGTAGTCTCAGACCACAGTGATAGACAGAGAGAACCTCTCAGAGGATCAATGGTTTTAGTGCTGGGTGGTGATGCAGGGAGCACTCTCTGACACCTTTTTAAATATCTGTAACACTGTTCTTTTCTCCTGTACTTCCTCTAATTTTCTCTCAGGTCCAGGAATATTATAGTGGCATCTCTCCTAACATATTAGGTTTTATAACGATATTAAAGAATTGTCAGCAAAAGGAAAAGGATTTGCACCCTAGAACAAAACAAAAAAAAGTGAAGTCAAGCCTGCCAGTCAGACTTCCTATCTCCTTCAAAAACTTCCTTTGGAAACATGGTGGAGAACAAGAGAAATCTGTGTAAGCAACCTGGAGCACTCCACACTCGCTAGCACTGCTCTCCAACAAGACCAACAAGCACATTTAAGCTCATCACAATTTCTCTAAAATACTAATCATGATTATTCTCAGTAGGATTCCTTGCATCAGAAGATCATAGGAGAGTTTGCAAGCTCAGTTCTAAAAGACGGTAAGTGAAATACTCTCCTCTACAACACTTTTCTCAGGCAAGTTAAACTTATTTTACAAACCCACGACTCACCTTTCTAGTACAGGGACACTTCAGGCTGTAAACAGGCAGATATTAAATGAGGCGACTCAAATATTTACGCAAGCAAAACCACTCTTATTTTGTCAGAAAACAAATAAAGTTGGCAGAGTTTTATAAGCCATCACACTTCATTTTGTTTTTCCACTTCTTTTTCATGGCCTAAACTTGAAAGGCAAAGTAACCTTGCTGACTGCTGAGGTGGCACACAACTGCTCAGGACTGTGCCACCATCCTCAGGACTTCATGTGGTGAGGACATGCAGGGGCCAATTCCTCTGCAGGGAACAGGGCAACAGGAAGCAGTGTATGAAAGCTGCATGGTGGGCATGTGATTGGGATAAAGAAAAGATCAAACAGAACCTCAGCCTTTCCTCTCATTCTTGCAGAACATGAAAAAAAAAAAAAGAAAAAAAGCTTTTTTTCCTAAGTCTAATATATATAAAAATGTAAAAAAGAGAACCTGAGGTAGATTTTGTTTGTATTACCGGCATAGGAAAAGTCCTATCTCAACATCTGAGTCACATCATTGCTTTGCTAGCAGGGTTCTCAGAAGGTGGAAAGAGACAATGGGAAGATGAAATCTAATGGACAGGATAAATACCTTCCTTAGAAATAATGCAAAAATTATACAGGGACTATAAAAAATCTACTTAGTTTTAATGACAGGTTTATATCAGAACAAATCAGGCTTCACTGAAATGCTTAGCTTAGCTATTTTAGCTCTTTTTTTGTGTACAAGTTAAGTGATATAACTTGATAGGGAAGACATTGACTGGAGACTAGAAGGAGATAGCTCTGTTCCAAAATGAGGCGTGTAAAGGTTGTATGCATGTTTGGTGGATAGTGCCCTAATTCATTACAGAATGGGACTCGTATACTTACACAGTGAAAAGCTTGGATTAGGCACACAACATAATTTCCATTATGTTAATGTTGCTTTAAAATATATTGCACGGAGTGCTGCAACAATCAAATTATCAATTATAATGTCTACTCAGAGTAGAAAAGTGTTGCAAACAGAGGGCTGATTACTGCTTCAGTACTTCCAATCTGCATACTCATTGTTTAGTACAGGGAAAACAAATTATCTTGTGTTGGCCCTAGTTCAAATTTAATTAAATGAGTGCAAAGCAATTATAATAAAGTACAATAGTATAGTAATGAAAGGAAAATAACTCATTAACCTATTAATCTTTATTTATGTTCCTCTCAAATAAGTATGTAATTTCTTTATCGCTGCATCCCATAAGAAATAGCAGCTCTCACTGCTCGTGGCCTGCTTTAGTGGGGCTTATTTTGCTAAAGATCATTGTATGACTTCACTGTTACTATTTATATAGATTTTATTTAATGTGTCTGATTTTTCTCCTCTCCCTTACACAGTGTATTTTAAAACCCTTTCCCACATATCTGTGATGTAGATTATAAACCTGTTCACACCCCCCATTTTCTTTTAACACTTGTCAGCTCTGAAAGGTAAACCTCTCTAGGAGCATTGCTATGCTTCTGTCATTGCATAAGGGAGGGAGCATTCCCAGAACATCTGCTCGCAAAGACACTCTTACATTAAGACATAAGATGAAAGCGTATTACTTTTAAGAGGACCTGACACAGCTATTGCTTTACAATCTTTACGGGTATAAAAACATACCCCATATTTTCAAAAGTGCTTTTTTGATTCTTCATTCTGACATTTATCTAGGCTGCTGGGTTGTTTTGTTATTTTGACAAATCTCAAGTTTAAGGAAAACCAATATTTTTAGATGATTAATCAAATATTACACTGTGGTGTACTTTAATTGTGCTTGTTGTATGCAAGCTATCATTATTACCTTATCTCTCCAGAACTGGTTTTGTTTTCAATGACATCTTACATTCTAGTGTGTACATTTAATGTCACACACCAGTGCTTAGCTTATTGCAGCCAGTCAGGGTTGACTCCGTCCTTTCACTAAGCTGAGCCACTAACAAAAAAAGAGAAAAAAACCAAAACACAAAAACCGCAGCAAACCATCACCAAAACTATGCCATGAAGAAGCAGCAAGATTATGAGCAAAAATACATTTCAAATTTTTTTACTAAATAGTACTTTTGCCTTTTTTTTTAGACTGAGGAAACTAGTAACATTGATTTATTTTTTTCATACTAAATGAAATGGAGGTGGTACTATACCATAAGCAGTGACTGAATACTATCCTGGAGATTGGGACAACTGGTAAATGCTGTATAAACTCTAAGAAAAATCAAATTAGAAGGACCGCAGATTAAAAATATAGTTTCCACTTCTGCATATGCAGCTTTAATTACCGGCACTTACAGAAGAACAGAGGTACCTGTGTGAAACATTTAATCAACAGAAATACAATTCTGAATATGCATAAAGGATGAATGAAGGCTCCTTTTGAAAACTCGGAAACAAAACTTTCACAACAGAGTTGGCAGTGTCAGATGTCCCGAGGCTTTTTCCTCTCCATGCATGGACCCTGTGTAGGCAGGGTCCAATCTTACTGCCTTATAACATTTGAGCAGAATAGCTTCCAAAAAGTTATTAACAGATTCTCTGAGAGGATTGTAGAGGTGCAAATTTACAGCTCAGATGGCTGAGAAACATACAAGTTCACCATATCTTTCCTCTTCACACATAGCAAAAAACTTCTGCCTTGCAGAGTGTATTTCTGGTTTCACAATCTGCTGCTGAGAACTCTGTTAGCAAGAAATGGAACTCTTTAATCATAATGACACTTAATGAGTCACTCTATTCTTTGCACATTTTTAACACTCGGTTCTTTATTTCACACTTACTGCTCAATTCTTGCTTTTATATTATTGCAGCACTAGTACTGCATTAATACAAGCAGGCACAGAGCCGTGTGTGGCTCTGTTGTGTGGTATGGCACAACTGGCATTGTTCGTGCTGACATTGCCACTGACCTGCTGGAGAGCAATCAGGAAGTGCAAAGGCATCACCAATAGGTGGCACATTCGCATTTTGCAGAGTATAATGCCATAATTCTTTTTGTTTGTTTTTGTTTGTTTGTTTGCTTTGACAATGAGTCATGTTTTAATTACAGTATTTCAACATGTGAAGTAACTAAATCATTAGAAGAGGAAGAAAGACAAATAAATAAATTTCGCTATGTACAACCATCAGAATTTCATATGAATTGTCATCTTCTTCAGTCCAAAGTTAAATACTTGTCATCAAGCTAAATCAATGTTTATTCTCTGTGTACAGCAACCACTAGAGGGGAGTTTGACACTCACATTGCAAGTTCACAACAATATGCTAAACTGCAGGGAAATGTAGATCAGAAATCTGCAGTAATTAAAAAAGACCATCCTGCCAAACTCACCACTTCTCACCATCTTTCCAGATTACTGAGTGAGATGATTTCTATCTGACTTAATAAAAGTCTAAATCCTGCTGCCAGTTGAGCTTTGTCTGGCTTCCTGATACATAAAATGAAGCAATGAAGCTGCAGTGAGCCGAGGAAGAGAATAGGAAGCGTGCTCAATAATGAAGACAAATATAAAACAGAATTGCCTCAGATGAGACTAGACTTCACAGTCACTGGACTTTTTGAGCCTTAGGACAGCTACACAAGGAAAGACTCTTCCTGTCTTACTCCTGCCTGCAGATCACTGGTTTAATGTGATATTTGGTGAAAATATACAACTTGAAAATATACAATGATGTCTTCTGTCTGCACCTAGACTGTATATTTAACTGCCCTTGATGTTTCCTCCTGTGTGTTTCTTGTTTTTATTTAAGTGAATTCCTGCTGTACTGCGTACCACAGGGAGATCAGATTTTGAAAAAGCAGCAGTCTCCCTTTGCCATGGATACAGTACCCACCATCGATGAAATTTTCCTTTAATGCAAACACACAGTCTCACTCAAGTCCACTTATACCTGTAAAAGGTTTGGCCATACCCATATAATCATACAGACACCTGCCAGGACATCAGACATGTTGTAGAATGCTTGGTGGGGGTGGGAATTAGGACTCAACTCCTCAAGTACCAGGGCACAGAGAGCTACAACTGATGCATGATGACCTCTCCAGTTTGATCCTTTGTACACCCACTCTTTAGCCAGAGGGAATACTTTAAGCCTAATTGATTTAACCTATGAATCATATACAATCTCATCGTAATACAAGCTCTTGTACCACAGCATCGTGCACAACTCCTGTAGTAAATAAAACCAATGCCATAGATTCTGCAACTTCTTAAAACTACAGTTTGTATGAGTGTGGATATTTTCAGGTGCAAGCATATATCTGTCACAAGCAGAAAATATATATATATATATATATATATATATATATAAAAAACATCATTTTTCCATTACAGAGTCTAAATGTACTTCTACTCATCTTCAGAATACTGGAAGAGTGCAGCTTCAAAACAATGAAAAAGATAATCTATCTCCTAGAAGAAAGAAGTGAATGCACTGCACATTGCTTGTCACAAAGGATGTATTTAATCCATGCTCTTATTTATAGCATCAAAATGTTTTTGACATAGCAAGGAAAGTAAAAAGTCAACAAACATGAGACAAAGACTAAACAAAACTGCATTCAAATTAACTCAAACAGTACTTAAAGGGACATTGATCATGTAAAAATATATAAAGCATACATTTAAAAGTTAAAGATGTTATTCATTATGATGACACTCCTGTTTTGCACCATAACATCCCATTCACCTGATTTACTCTAACACCTACCAGTGCAACTCAGTGGGTTTTTCCATGGACAAAAATGACATTTCTGTGGCATACAATTGATGTAAGTGGAGAATTTGACCCTATGTCTGAAAACCTTCCATTAAATAAGTAATTAGTGTACACAGGTGTTGTTTTTCCCTAGTAATTGATGTGCAAGTCTAACCACTTCTAAAGCCCAGCCATTTGCTTGACAGACAAGAATTTATTTTCCTCAGTAATGAGCAGAATTTCATATGGATGGGCTTTTTTTCCTTCCCAAAGTAGAAAGGCAATCTAGATTTCAGCATTTTTTCTTCCTCATGACAAAATCTCAAATGGCCCTTAAAGATCTTCTGCAACTCCAGTGAGTTTATGCAAGATACTGCAACTAGTCCTACTGGAAGGCATCACCTGGGGCACTGGAATACACACGTGCCTGAAGATCTGGAAATGCACTGAGAATACTTGGAGACTGCTGCCCTCACCATTCACGCTGGAAAGCTTCCAGGAACCCATAGTTCAAGGCAAAATGAGCAAAAGTCATTTCTTCATGTTTACAACTTAATGACAATATTTTGCACAACAGCTGTCCCTCCACAGGGGGTAGGACCAGCCTTATAGAAGTGATCACACTTTGGCCACAGCTCTTGCAGCAGACAATCAGTACTTTTGTCCATCATAAGAATTACCCTTCGTAGATTAATTCCCTGCATGAAAATCAAGCGTGTCTAGTCTAACATGAGATTTCAAGATCAGTGTATTAATTGATCATGAAAGGATTATAAGTCTCCACTGTAACACTTAAAATGATCCTAAAGACTTTAAATCATCCTAAAATACTTCATGCAAGTAGAGCACCACATCAATGCTTTCATAAATACACTGCAAACCCAGCATCTGGAATAGTCTGTAAGTTTTACTCTGTTCAATATCCTACATCTCAAAGAAGATCATACATGTGACAATAGGATGGACCTGGACCTCAAGACCTAAACTTAAAGGCACTGGTTAGAATTTGCCAGCCTCACCAAATAAGTAGCTCTAGAAAAAGGCCTTTAAAGTCACTATTTACAAAGTGTGATTCCTCTGTTTAATGGTGACAGGGAATTCAGTATGTAGTCCAGATGGTTGGTTGCACAGATAACAAATCCAGCATGGCATTTTGGTGCTATGGGCAGGCTGTCTGTCACACTGTGATAGACAGATAGATTGACAGACAGACAGACAGACAATGACTTTCTCTTTTTGAAAGTGTTTTGCTGTTAATAGACATAATTTTTAGAAAATCCAGCTATGCATAGACCTCACTAAGTTACAGAACTCCTACAGAAGAGATGGGGAAACATCAGCAGAGTTTCATTTTAAGTTTACAAGTTCAGATGTTTCTGTTGTCCCCTTAGGAAAGAAAAGGGCAAGGACTGAGTTCAAAAACCTATTCAATAATAGATCTTAAGCTCTTAGCTAGAGCAGGACAATTCTGGGCCAGAACAGTGATTCCCCAACAGCTGTTATACATACTTTGTAGTACTACAAGCTTTTGGCAGAGAAACTCAACTAACACCGGATTCTATTCCCAGTGCTGTCTTTCCCCAACTTTTAACCCAGGGCAATTTAGCTAACTTCTGTCTGTTCCTGGTTAGCCATCTGGTAAATAGATAATATAATTGCATCCTTTATAGGCTTATTGTGGGGCTTAATTATTGAAAGTCTTTAAGATAAGTCAAAATTCTTGGTGAAGAGTTGTGCAAAGCATTAATAAATAATAACGGGGGCAGCACTAAGAGGAGGGGAAGCTTAAAGCTGAATTGTTGCATAGGAGAAATGTGCCCAACTGAGGCAAGAGAAATATAGGCAAGTGATTAGTTGACATGATGTGAAAAGGAAGGGAGGAAAACCACTCAACTAATTGCACGAGAAAATGTAGAGAAATAAAATGGGTTAAGTTGAAATGACCAAAAAAGTAAACTTGGACAAATGGGAAAGGACAGACCTGGCAAAACAGAGTAAGTTATGTGTCACTAGAGAGGTGTCAAGATTGGACTGAGCCAGGAAGCTTAAACTGACTGGAAGAAGAACTTCTCTGTGCTTTACAATTCATGTTTCATTCTGTTCCAGCTCGCTCATTTCTTTACAGTGTGGCTTACACAGATTGTCCTAATGGCTGGCACTGCCACAGGGCATTTGCCCTGCTCTGTCTCATCTGAAGTGGGTGGTTCCTCAGGGAGCTGACAGCTTCTCCTGAACGTGTGGCATTTCTAGGACAGACATCTGCACAGGCATCTCCGTAACAGCCTAAGGGAAGCAGTGTTGACTCCCTTCGCCAGCCTGATCATGTGCAAATTACATCATCTGCACCACCTTCATTTCCTAAGCATAATTGCCGTAAGTGATCCATTGATTGCTATCTGACACTCAGCGTTTCTGCTCGCGTTTCCCAGATGTTCCTGGTTTTGTCATGATTCTCAACTCCATTTTATCAGAGACGTGACAACGTATATTGTAAGGGCATGGTCATATGCAAAGAAAGAATTATATCAGATAAGTACAGTAGAGAACCATAGTGTTTAAATAGCATTATCACAAATTTAATAGTTTGCAAATTAAACACAATTAGCTTATTGTTTATTCAGCTTTCACTGGAAAAGTTGTTTTATATACTGGATTTCTTTATTGTAAAGGCCGTGCACTTTAGATAGCATGGCAGCAAGCAAAATCTTGTTCCTTAATTTTTTTAAGCACCCTAATTTTGGGGGGAGAAAATGATACATATTGATTTAAATAGTGGGGTTTTTTTCTGCAAGCCCTTGTTTAAACTGGAAACATTTAGATTTTAAAAAATTAGATAAAAAGTGGTTTTATATTTATAAAACCACTAACTGTATCTTCTGCTTGTTTCACATAGGTTTTAAGGGACAGCCTAATGGGGGTGGGAGGGAGGCATGTGGACAAAAGATCTTGTCTACCAATGTCAACAGGCTCTTCTCCCCTAATGTACAAATACAACCTTTGGCTTTCCAGAACATTTTAACCATACTGGCAAATGTCCCTCAAAAAACCAGAATGAGTCATTAGATATTTCAGGAAGAAAAAGACCAACCAGCAACAAGGAGAAAAGATGTAGAAGGAGGACCTTCTGGTTATTTTTTGTATTGCTGAGTCCACAGTGCACACTCTGAGGCATAGTGAGCAGTTAAATGGTTTTGTTCCACACAGTAAGTTTTAAAAAATCATTTGGCCTGCTCACTTGTTGCTAAACACTGGGTCCTGCTCAATCTTGCTCTTAGAAGTATGAATTACTCAGAAAAATCCATGCCTTTTAGCAATAAAATATTAAATATGAACGTTGAGCTTACCTTCTGTCCCTCCACTACTCATTTGCCTGTTACTGACAGTGAAGTTGCATCACCTCCAATAAAACTTCATTCCAGCTTTCATGTTTTTCTCTAAAAAGAAGGCAGGTGAATCCTTGATCTGTCAAAGACAAATGTTATTTTGTTTAAGTCTGTCTGACCAGTCCATCAAATATAGTCATTCATCTGTTGTGGAAAAGTGAAGAGTGCACCGCGAATTTGCTAACATTGCATCTGCCATTACATTTTTCTTTGATAGTAAGTGAGGCATAATAAACCTTGATCTTTTTTTGTATGCTGCTTTTTGTTTGAAAAGTGATTCACTGGATAATACATGCTGTTCCTCTCCAGAATCACATTCTACAGTCAAAACAAATTTCTTCTTTGGATTCAATGAAAAACACTACTTATTGTTCTTGAAAAATAATAATATAATGGAGAAAACTCTATGTAAGAATTTTAGGCCCACGTTTTCAGTGCTGACACCTGCTGAGTGACACATCAGAGAAAGAGGGCCTATTATCACCATAAGAACTCAAGAAAATTCTTTCTGAATTCCAGTAAATATCTTCCTTTTCAACAGCTTATTCAAGATATATGAATGTGATGAAATTCTGTGTTCTTTGTGAGTGAAAGTGTTTTCATTTTCATTCAGCAAATAATCTGTAACCCCCAATGACATTAGAAAGATTATTTGTCTTTTGAGTGCTCTGTGGAAGTCATTTGAACACCTATGTCAAAACTTTTCAGCCTAAAAGCTACACTGGTGATCATTTACACACAATCGATCATTTAGGGGATGGAAAAGTATTCTCAGACCTTTCACTGCCAATGCAAAGGAATTTTCCTGACAGTACAATTTCAGTAAGTCTGCCTCACAAATAGAATGTACTACTGGGCTGCATGTTTCCAATAACACACTCATGACTCACCTTCTCCTATTATGCTTCTTCCAGAAGAACAAAAAAACAAGGACAGCACCGTTCAGTTCTTGTCTTTACCTCAAAGAAGATAAAAAACTATGAACTGTGTCACAGATTTCTTACTTTTCAGATATTTATTTACATTGTATTTAGAAGCTTTTCCCTACAAGTCAGGTAAGTGTCTTCACTTTTTTAAGAAAGAGAACACAAAAGAAAGAGGAGAGGGTCCAAACTAACATAGGTAGAAATAAGCCTACACGTGGGTGTAATCCAGTTCAAAGAACAGGTTTCAGCCTGTGTTTATTGCTGTGTCTCACCTGAAGTTAATGGATCCACAGACACTTATGAACCCAATCCAGTATGTCATCTGTGCACAGGTGAAATATCATTAATTAAAGAGAATCACAGCACAAAATAGCAATAATGCCCCTGTTAAATTTTTTGCCTGTATATATGCAAGTCAGTGTGAAGATTACTTTGACTCCACTGCTCTTTCCAATGCTGAGATGCAAGTGAAAAAGATTTTAAAATATTATGAGATAGGTTTCTCTCACCCCAACACCGAGATTCCTTTAAAAAATAAGTGAATGGAAACATTGTTTTATGATAAAATATTAATTTTTGTATATATACGTTATTATACTCCGTGTTGTTTTCTTCTCTTTACCAATAGAAAATTAGAATTTATTATATAGCAACATAACTTACTATAAGGACATAAAACAAGTAGGTACATGACGAGCTGAGTAATATAATGTATAATTACTGTATATAATAAAAATTAATACACTTTCTATGTTTCATGGAGGAAACACTTTTTCAACACTGTGCTAGTAATTTCTTGCCCTCCAAAAAATTATCTCTTCTAATGTATACACTCTCTAGAGGGAGACTCTGGCTGTATTTATAAGTACACAATGAAACACAATATTCTTAATTGATGTGAGTCAGGAAAAATATTTGGAGCAGCTTAGCTCACAGAGTAGGTACATTGTGAAGCAACTTCCAGTTATTAAAACCCTGAAACATAATGATAATTTAAACAGTAACAGAAGATCATACACACGAGTTTTATTTGCTCAGTTAATATTAACATTCTTTCATAGATTCACAGTAAGATACTTTAGTTTTCCTTTTATATATCAAAAACTGGTGAACTCTTTACCCCTTAATGTAACTTTGTATAGTCAGAGCAACAGCAAGAACAAGAGAGAAAATCATCGTTATAAGCTAAAGGCCCCATCTGCCTTATATTTCCAAATTACTATGAATATTGTTATGTAGCTTTCATTTTATGGCAGCACCAAGGAAATCGAACTCTGAATCAGTATTCCCTTCCACAATGACAAGTACAAACAACAGAGAAGCAATCCTTGCTCCAAAGCCATTACATCTAATCAAATTATTAAAAATAGTAATACTGATTATTATGGTCTGTCTGTAAAGCTGCATTTAAATTCATCAGCAGATGCCACATCAAGCAGTATGCAGTCATAAATTGTTACCTAATCTGCTCAAGGACACGAGACCAACACTTTTGATCCACAGCTAAGGGACTGTGACTGCAATGAACAGTACTTGAGAAAAATTAATTCACAGAATGCTTTGGTTTGGGCCTGACTCCTGTGGAGTAAATGCAAAACATAAATATCCTCTTGCAGGAGCACACTGCTAAGACAGCCCTTAATTTTAAGGTACACAAACCTGAACTACCTTAGACTGCTACCAAGTTCCTAGAAAGGGCTGGATCTGTTAAGAATATTAATTGGAGCTTGTGCATTTTCTGAATTCCATCAGGTCTGAAGACTTTTACTTTAGTAATACCATTATCATTAAATTCCACTGGAAAAAAAAGAAACAAATGGATATTTATATCCAATTATAACCATTTATATCCATTTATATCCTTAAAATAAGACTTGCTAGCTGAGTTTCAGAATTATGTGCACTTTTTTTTCGAGTCACCTTAACTGCACAGCCAAGCAGTATGTGAACTAGGCAGATGCCACTATAATTATGTAGAATTGCACATTCCTTCTTGCTTGTGCAGTTCCATGGCTTTGATTCGGTTTCAAGATGGGGGTTTTTTTGTGGAGAGACTTATACTAATTTCTCACCACCAATAAACAATGTTTCCGTAAACAACATGTTTCCTTTATTTTCAAGGCTTTTCACATATAAAGGGTCAGCCATTAGCCATTCTCACTTCAGTAACTGCAAGGTACCTCTCATGAGTTAATACAGCCTATCATTTAAGCTAGCAGAAATACTCTATAAAACATCAATTTTTGTGAAGGCTAAAACATACAAATGGTTTGCTGTAAATTTAAAAATTTAAAATCTTTTTTAAGTTTGGGGGGAAATATAGTCATAAAACTGAGGAAGGTTTATGGCTGTATTGACATCTGTACTTATGTTCTTACCAAGAACACATCAAATAATAATTTCTTGGAATTAGACTGTGGTGAGTTCAGATAAAGAAACCAGACCATGTAGTTCAAAACGTTAACCAGTAAAAATTATTTCCAAAATCTGTCTCCCATGGAAGAAAGCACTGGTGTTTCAAAGCCATGATTATTTTAGCTCTGAGTTCCTCGTACCACAGCATGTACTGGCCTATTTCTAACAGCTCTGGGAAGCTGGGTGAGTAGACCTATAAAACTACACTCCGTGGATTTCATGTGAGTCTAAATGTAAACAACAGAACTTACAACTAATTGCCTTTTAGATAAAGCTGACTTAAGCAATTGAGATAACAGAATCCTACAATACTCTGGATGAAACATACTAAAAATGTGAATTAATAAGTTAGCTGATATTGAGCTCCAGATGTTTCTTACTCTGGCAATGTTCCTTAAGTGATGATAAGCAGATTTACATACTTAACTAATATGCTTATTTAAAGAAAATTTCCAGATCCAGACTAGCATCCAGATTTCTTATTTGGCTTCAGATCAAAAGACATACTATCAAGAAGGACGGCATCCAGGAAAACCTTTTCAACATCTGCTTAGAACTAAACAACAGATATTTGATTTTCTGCAAATTTAATTTCAGGCAAAATTTTACTTCATCCAATAATTTTTATATCCTCAAGACAGCCTGACCTAGTCATTTTACATATTCAAATCTCAGAATACAGCTCATACACTGGGAAAGACAGCAGTTGCTAAGGAGAAACTCCATTAGTTTGTAGTTCACATTAAAGATTGCTATAAGAAATTGCACTTAGAGTGAGACAAAGTCTTTTTTAGAAGAAAAGCCCTTCCCTCACCAATAATATCAGTGATTTAAAGAAGCAGGTTCAAAAATATTTTATATGTTACTTGTGATCTAAAAAAAATTAAATTCAAGCTCAAAAAATTAAGCTCTACTGTTTCAAAATGCTAAGGAATAGAAAATAAAACTGAGTCATAGGTAGTATTCTTTGAAATTCTTATGAGAAGTGCTTATTGTCACATTTAAGGCAAGATAAGACCAAATCTAAGCAAAAACTTAAAAGAAAATACTTGGAGGAATGGATACAATTCCAAATTTCTTCCCAGGTTACAGAAAGTAAAACACAAATATACTAGGAGGGAACATGTATGTTCCAGGGCAGAGTAAAAAGAACCAGCCAGAAAACACAAAATATGGACTTCATTTTCAAAATTAATTATTTTAGAAGAAAAATGAAATGAAAAAAAATGTTTCCAAATCAGTTGAGCACTTGCATAAACTTCTACTGAAAGCCAAGATAATGATTATATAAACACAAAAGAGGTAAATGTTAAACAATACATTGTACCAGTAGATATGCAGACTGCTTGAGGAATGATGCCAAGGATTAGGAGAGATGAGAGTAAAAACTACCCAGTTTTTCTTGTGGTTCCTTGGTGTACATGAGAGAACAGGAAATAAACCTACCAGGAACTTGGCACAGAAGGAAACCGTCTGGATATGGTAACCACAGTACGTGGTTGGTCTCTAGTACCTCACACTCACAGCTCTCAACCTGTTTTGCAAAGCATGTAAGAGCAGGAAAACTGCTAATCTGAATCACCCTGCAGGGCCATGGCAGATTCAGAAATGTAACATAAGAAACAAGAACACCCAACCTGCTGCATACACTGATCTTACGTTAAAAAGAGAATGTGCTTCTACACTTCATTTGTTGTGGGGAAAAAAGACAAAAACCTGTGACAGGACTATTCGCTAAATTGCACTCATGAAAAGAAAACAAAGGGAAAACAACATTAATTATTTCATTAAGCAAGTGTGATTTTATCTTCTGTTTTTAACTGGCATTGAGACTTTCGAATACCTGAGATTAACAGTACTGCTATCAAATGGAGTCAGACTTTTCCATTGATATTTATTTTTCCACTGAGTCTTTTCATTCCACCCACTTCCGCCCTGAAGACCATGTCTTTTGCCTTCTTAACATCCATACACAGGACTTCTACTTTTGATTTAGCCTACATGCTCGTCTCCTTGCCTTATTACTTTAATTCCTCTTTGCTCAACTGCAGAATTAATGCTAGATTAACCTGCCCACAGGGCATCCAGCCCAGTGTTCCTGAGTGCAACAGCAAACAGAAACCAGTAGGGAAGTTTGCAAATGGTTCAATTATTACATGAATTTCAAAAAGCAGCTTCTGATAAGATTAGTTTCTCGAATGTGTTCCATGTGGTTTCCCTGAGAAGGCATTGGCACATAGTCTAAATCTGACCATGGAGTGATTTGGGAAAGCCTGTGCAGTGCTAGGCAGGCAGAAACAGAATGACAAAAATTTGTTCTCATTCTCTTCTTCATTTTCTCCAGGATCTGTGTCCTAGATCCCTGTGAGGTTTCACAAATCCATGGGCTAACTGGCTCATGAGAACACCCTGCTCCAGTTCCTGCCCCATCCCTTGGCCTCTTCCATCCAGTACGGCGCCAGCCTCCAATCCTGGGGGCAAAGTCTGCCTGGGTTTGCTGTTTCCTGGGAGAACAGGCCTGCTTTAGTCTGCCTTTTATACCGACCTCCTTGGAATTATCCAGGCAATAATGCAATTTTGAATCTCAAGCCCCAAGGAAAAGTGAAGGTATCACACCATTGGAGAAATGTCCTTTTGAGTGAAACTAGCCAGCTCTGGCTCTCTTGTTGCTCAAACTCCCCAAGGCAGGTAAAGACGCCTCTTTCCAAAGGTTTGCTTATTTGAGTGCACCCCAAGACATGACACTGCTCTTTCCATTTTGCAGAGTCAGCCAGAATTCAAAGATGTGTAAAACCATGTATAAGGAATCTGATCAAATGTGTTCGGGTACCAGAGTCATTTATCTTCTCATATCCAGGCATCAATCATGAAGGAAAACAGAGCTCTACTCCATGCAAACCACAAAATATTTCCCTCTAATTATCCTGACACCATTAGACACACTCACTCACCTGTAAATTAATGTAAATAGTGTGAATATAATTTATCATAAAACATACACCTGCAAAGCACAGTAAAGCCTTATTTTTCCCCTTCTCAGGCATTTCAGTCAGTCCAGTATAACATTGGCCTAATATTTAATGATCCAGCACTGTGCTGGTCTGCTCCATGACAGATCTTTGTGTATAAACTATACAACATAAAATAGATTCAAGGACCAAGAACTGGTATACAACATTTCCAAAATTATTTAAGTGATAGAGGAGCTGTATTCCCGCTTTCACAAGTGAATTAAGACACATAGGAGATTTTGAAAATTGTAATAAACTGACAATAACTAGGCATTTGTGTGAATTATACTTTTTATCTCCATTTAATTATTCACTTTTACTCACTTCTGTGATTAATTAGATTTTGTTTTGAAACATTATTCCTAACAGCTTACAATAAAAGATGTACTAACTACTCACAGCTTAAGGAGGTTTATATAAGTCCCTTGATGGGGCTCAGAAGAAATACAGCCTGTAACACTTGCCTGAGGAATCACAGAAGGAAAAGATGCTTACAGTGGTGGTCTTCTACCCTGGAGGAAGGACAGCTGTGAATCAGGAATGGGAAACCCATAAAAACCCAGCAAGTAAGAAGAAATACTTCTTTTTTCAGGTTTCAGTAAAGGAGGACTGTAGATGCTATATTTCTAGAGAATCTATGCTGGAGCTAGAAAGAAAAAAAACCATTATAGCCAATAGGAGGAGTTTTGTTAGCTAACTGCTGTGGGAAATAAGCACTATGAAGGCACTTGGGCCATCTGATCAAAGAAGCAAATATTCTGGAGAGGGATTTGTGTCATAAGCAGCAGAGAAATCAAAATGAGAAAGTGATATCATGTTGTCCTGAAAAAGTAATGGAAAGGTTATAATAGCAAAAGTTGGGCAGGAGGAATGTGCGTGGTGGGATGTTCTTCCTGGGTAACGTGTGGAGATTTCCCACAAGGTCATGAACAGCTCTGTCTGACAGATACAAACCCAGCAGCACCCTGAGGGGACTGTGCTGAACTTAAGAGAGGCTGAGCAGAGATACAGGTGTGCTCTGTGTACTTCCTTTCTTGATTAAATTCAGGACTTCCCAAAGCTGCTACATGGAAGAACTCTGACTACAGCATGGTACCCCACATGTCTCTCCCTTATCTCTCTGTGGAGTGAACAAGCCTCCCCTTCCTCCTCTGCCTTGAACACAATTCCCCTGTTCTTTCCATTACTTTTATTGCTGTAGGTGTTTTATTGCTGACAAACACTGAAAATTTCAAGTGTTAAAACAGAAATGAAGATAAGAATTTAACAAACCAAAATTATTTCAATATCAACCTGATAGTTTTACCAGCCTGACATGCTAATACACAAGTGTTCCTTTAGTATTAGAAAAGTCACAAGCCATGATAAGGGAGACAAAATCACTTCCAGTCTCACCTGGGGACTTGCAGCTAACAGCACAATTACACACGATACTACATCAGAATATACTAAAGCAAACGTTAGGAGGGGTTTTATTTATATGCATTCTGTCTATGCAGCAGTGTCAGAGTTGACAGCTCAAAAGACTGCTTTTTTCCAAACTCCTACTTTTAATAATCTGCAAACATGATTGAAGGAAGCAGTAAGAAATCTAATAAAAATGAATGCAGAAAGGATTAAGGAGACAGCTTCATGACAATTTACAGTTCTACATAGCAGTCTCTTGCTACGAGTTGTGATAAGACAAATCTTGTTTACAGTGTGTTAATCCCATGTCCCAATAATGCTGGTATGCAATGGATTCAACTCTTCTGCAGAATGGAGATGCTTCTGCATTAAATGAACAGCTGCAGGTAGCAGCAGCCTGAGTGAGAGAGCAAAGGCCAAGGGTTAGTCCAGATTACATTTTCCAATGAGTCATTCACATCTCTCTCCCTCAGAAAATGTTTGATGTAAGTTGTTTGGTTGTAAATTATAAGTAAAGCTTTATTTGGGCTTTTCTGGGTCAATGATTGACTTTTATTGGTCTCTGAAGAGGGAAATTTGAAAGTTGGCTTTTAGGTTTTTTCATATAATAGAGTTATGCATTTTCTATGACTAAAGAGGACTCTGACATTGTGAAATACCTTTAGCCATGAACAGTGTGTTTACATAATACCAGGTACCCTCCTAAATCAATTCCCCCTATGAATGTAAAATGTAGTCATTCTCTTTGCAGAGCCAGTAAAAGTTCATGGACTATTACCTTTTTATCTCTGTACAAGTGTTAGGTCCTATCATTGCTTACTCATGTCCAATCACTTCAAAATATTAGCTAATTAGATATTGCCCAAGCTATTGGCCTCAAAAGATAATGGTTTGACCTAGATAGGACATATGTCTGGATCTCAGAAGCCAGATTATATTCCTAGATCTGATATTTAATTTTCTGGATACTTTAGGCAGGTCACTTCATCTTCTGTGACTGTTTAATCTTTGACCTTTATTACTGTCTGTGTCAACCGCAAAACACTCTCTTTTTCCATATAGATACCTCTCCTATTTTGTTTTGCAGCATCAATATTCCACTAGAAAACAAAACAAAAAAATTATGAAAATAATTTCAAAAGTTTCAAGATACCAGGCAGAGACTGGTATCTTCAGTTGCTGCTGATTTGTAATAATCACTATTCTGTTTCAGTGTTTTATTCATACATCTGAGAATTTGAAAATACATTTTTCTCTAGGCTGCACTTTACATCAATAAGGGAAAGTTAGTTGTCCTTTAGTCAACTTTTATTTTGTTTCTGCCCAGCTTGTTCTTGGAAACAATAATCTAAGTTTCCTGTCTTTCTGCCATTGGAATGCCTGCGTTCTGGATCGACTGCTAACCAATCGGGAAGCCGTGAGGATGTATTCTGTTTAATCACATCTGTCATTACAGGAGATGGTCACCTTAGCAGAAAGATCGCTGTAATGGGTTGCTAATGGGCTATTAAGGGGCTTTCAAGTATCAAGATGATCATCATAAGTAAGAACTGAGAGCCATTCTTTATTTCTCTGTAAGATTAATTTTTCCCCAGTAATTCCGTGGATTAATAATGCAAGGTTTGTGCACCTCAGGAACTGCTTCACAGTTTCTTACCATATGCTATGCAAATTCAATAATTAACTCTTGACTTCACAATTTAAAAATAAGGTGCTACTAACTCTATTTAGGAATGGGGAAAATACCAAGCTGAGTAAGCATTCTGAAAGGAAAAATTAGATGATATACTTAAAAAGAGTCATGACTTGATCAAAATTTTCAGAACTACACTAACACACACTCAGTTACAGTCCGCAAACATTTTTAAATGGCAAAA
Source organism: Pachycephala philippinensis (assembly GCA_013397055.1). Taxonomy (NCBI): domain Eukaryota; kingdom Metazoa; phylum Chordata; class Aves; order Passeriformes; genus Pachycephala; species Pachycephala philippinensis. The sequence goes on along the minus strand of VWZT01016552.1, from coordinate 563,444 downwards.
CGCAGAAAATATATGCCACCTCAGATCCTTCTTTATCATTGCTTTGTTCTCAGATTAATTTCTGGATACTAACACCTCTCAGAGCTTTGCAGAACATATCAAAATGTTCTACATTGTGCCTAAACTGGTGCTCTCAGAGTTGATATCCTTTCAAATGAAATCAGAAAACACAGAAAATGGCATTATACGTTCAGATGTGAAATACTGAATTAATTTTGGCTTATATAACAAATGGAAAGGAAGAAAGCAGGTTCTTTCCAGTCCTAGCAGGTTATACAACTTATAACAAACTGTCAAACAATTTGACTTTTATGTTAGAATTTTCTTAGGTATAATTCCCAGGTTTTTGTGAGTTGAACAGGTACCTGTCACTAACAGACAACAGAATAAAGAGGTCTACCTGCCCTTACACCTTTGAGCTTTATAGGTTACAGTTCCAAAGCTGTGTACACTCACACAAGTAACACATATACAAAGCTTTTTTTTCTTTTTTTTTGCCAGCAATACACTTATTCTCAAGCTCTTCTTTACAGTTAAATATTTCTGCCTTCTTTTGGCTCTGCCCCTGATCAACATGGTCAGTGTGCTCTACATTTAAAATGTCTTTTTGAAGTTGCTCTGGTGATATTGCCTGTATTTTCTGACAGTCCTGAGTTGCCCCATGTTGCATCTCTTCCTCTCTTTTACTGTTCCAGCACTGTCTTGGAGGATAAGTGTCAGCAGGTGTAAACAGGAAAAAGGAGACAAGTGGCACCATTACAGCATTGCTTTCACTTGAGAGGGGCTACTTTTAGAAAAGAAAGCACTTGCAGCAACTCTTATTTGATTGGCATCATTGTCTAGTGAAGCTGGCACACCATCTTGTGAGCAGGCACAATGCCATCGGAACAGATGGGCATGTGCATGGGAAGCCAAAAGATAATGTACGAGTACCAAATGTGTGTATTGGAGGGCAAGTTTCCCAGTCAAGGAACAGCAGAGTGGCAGTTTATAAGCTTCTGCACCTATGTTTAAGGAAGATAACACACACATTGCATCTTTACAATACGTGCATGGGTAAAACACTCTGGAACAATAGACAGGGACCCAAGAGCCTGGAATTCAGTGACTGCTGAAGGATTATCAAATTTGCAACCTCCTGGAAGTAAAAGAGCCATGTACTCCATCATGGTATCTTTCCATTTGCGAACTAGGATACTATTTCTGGCTTTGACATTGACCAGGAGGAGATAACTGAAGACTGGGAATCAGGGGCTCTATGGAAGCATCCTCTCCAAAGTATTCCTCCCAAGCAAAGCTTTCTGAGATGAAGTTTTCATGTGGACCATCACACTTAATAAGAGCTGGACTTAATGCCGTGAATTTGTGTTACATCTTTGTGAATCCATTTACAGTTTTAGTTTCTACAACACCTTAAAGAATACTAGAAGTGGATCATTCATAAAATGAGTGAACACTTCCTTTAATTTGTTAAACTTGTCCCTTGACCAGAGTTATGGGGTAGCAGCATAGTTTTTATGTTGCCAGAAATAACTGCTTCTTATTCATCTCTTCTACACTGCTTCTGAATATACAGACTTCTAGAATAGCCTCCTCCCGCACTAAATTATATTTGTATTTCACAGCTATAATTTCAGGCCTCCCAGGTTGCCCAAAATGGACACAGAAAATTCTTAAGGTCTAGTCAGAAATCTGGTTTTGTCTAGAATTTGGTCTTTACTTTTGTCCTGCCAGCACCACCGTTGCCATCACTAATCTGGTCAGCAGCAATATTGTGTGGAATAAAATAGAAAAAGCCAAATCAGAGATATGATAAATATTCATGAGTGATACCAGTCAATTCAGGCTTGGCAGTACTACACATCTTCTTTAAATGGGCTTGAATGACAAGAAGAAACAGATCACATCAACCAATGCCATGTTGCACTTCAGTATGAAACCACATTTTTTGGACCCCCGTAGCACATGCGCTTCATCAAGGGCTAAAGCACAGTAGTAGGATATAAAAATAATATATAAACTGAGATAGCAGATATCCCAAGATGTGATAATGTGTAAAATGAAATAACTGCTCTAAGTCTAAATGCTTAATATTTTATACCAATACAACTTCAGCAACCTCACGCAGCACAATTTTTTTTTAATACAGAGGGCATGTAAGTGAGCCTTGGTTACCTGTACAGAAAGGGCATCTCTACTCTATGTCAGTGTAGCACCATTGTAGGGTATTGCAACACAACAGATCAAACTGAAAAACTAAACTTTAGGGCTTGAAAAGACTCTAGTGTTTTCTCCAGTAACACCACTGGATTTAAGGACTCATACTATATTCACATTATTACCTCTTTACTGGTGAATACATGCGTATAAAAGCTCTTTGTTTTAATACCTCTGATTTCTTTCAAACCCTCTTTATTATACTTTTATATATTCTGAGACATATTAGGCTTCACATCCCAAACATTTTCACTGAGAACAAATCCAGCCTGCTCCATTCTCTTTGCTTTATACATGTTTCCATACACTGAAGCACATTTTATACCCAGTCACAAACACCTGAAAGAGAAAAATCTATGATCCTTTTTTGGTCTATCTTGGAGCACTCGGCTATCTTCTTTAGTACTCTCAGTAGAATAAGTGATAATCAATAGTGATATCTGCTCAAATCTGAATGGTTTGATGGAAGCACTTTTGAAACACATCACAGGGCCTGATTTGCTGAAACTTGGCCAGCTCTTCTTACCTCTGCAGCAGCAGCTGCACTGTATCTAACTTATACCAGTTGGCTATTAAAGATTATTGTTCGCATTTAAAAATGCAGTTGCACTTAGCTGGTTTCTCTTACATAAAAATTGCCCAGCTGTTTTAGCCCTTTTGGCTTCACATTGGAACACCCCACAGGAGAGGCCAGGTGTAGGTGTCAACAGTAGCACAGGCAGCCACTGGTACATTCTGGTTCTGGGTTTTCACTGTAGGGAGACTTTCCCTTCACCTGCACAGTGCTCCAAACAGCCATGTGAGAGTCAGAGAAGTAAATAAAATTTATGTTACATTTCACAAACTGACCAGGAAGGTCTTCCACTGTCTTGCCTAAAGATACCAGCAACTTTCTTAGCATTTTGTGTGCTAGGACATTATTTCCCCCTAGTTCTACCAAACCAACTTCAAGAGTTTCAGAAAAAAAAGATGAACAATTATTGCAGTAGTGATATTATGTGATTTAGATATACAAATGTTCGCATAATGCCCTTAGCAACATGCCAAATGTTGGCTTTGTTGGTATATTTTGAAGCTCATAGGATCTAGCAGATGCATTCAAAATAAGCGTTCTGTGCTTTTCTCTTCTGCAATAAGTTCACTTTTCTGGAGCAGAGGTGTATTAATTAAAAACATTTTTCTCAATATTTTTGCCACAGAAAAATACATAAGTGAAATATAAAACCTGTTATTTTTAGCATTCTCATTTTGTTCCAAATTTATCACAGAGAATTCTTTCATAATCATTCTAATGTTTTTATGGGGAACTTGTTTGTACCTAACCCAATTTTAATTCAATGTGGATTTGGATCAGGTAAAGTGCTGTTCACAGAGCGTATCTGCCAGAGTATAAATTGCTCAATACTAAAATGCCCACCCTCTAGAGAACAACTTCTGCAGGTACTTTATAAACAACTGCTGAGGTTACTCAACCTGTTAATTACCGCTGAAAATTCAGCCTGGTATCCAAATTATGTCTGTTACAAAGAATGTTTAAGCCAGAATTGTCAGCAGCAAGCTGCCTTCTACATCCCACCCCCACTGCCACTCTGCAATGCCCTTGAAATGAAGCAGATACAGTGTCAGTGAAGAATAAAATGAGGAATTCATGGGAGCACTCATATACTGCAGGTACACACTCTGTAACGACACACTCCTGCTCTGTAAGCAGTTCTTATACATCAGATGCTCACAACCTAAGTTACACACCTAAAAATAACTGCTTATGTCAGGAGGTTGTAAAGCAGGAGGAACAAGTATTACTTGCACCCAAGTCCCTAAAACCAAATGGATAAATACTCCAGCTTTAATAATCACAACAAGCATCATTCCAGAGCACAATTACAATTGATCTACTGATGAGACTGGGTTCAGAAAAGGCTACTAACAAAAATCCACACCTCAGGATAAAGTTAATGAGTCTGTCGAGGCAGCAGCCGGGCCAGATTTAGTGCCAAAAATGCACCAGTGACACTAGAGAGTCGAGGAAGGTGAAGAAAAAGAGTGCTAAGTGATAAGGACCAGTGCAGCTCACTGACAGATAGATTTAAACCTCTTAAGTTCAATAACCACATGACAAAGATTGTTAAATCAATTCATAAGAATTATGCTGAATCCTGACTAAGATGCACATCAGACAAATAGCACAGCATTTAGAGCGAGGAAATACAAGTAGTCAAGAAGGTAATCTATGTGTCACATGAAATATGAACAAGGAAGGGGCTCTCGGACTACTTGTGAGCAGTTCAGTGCCTTCTTGCTGAGCTATAGCAAATTTCTACCATCACCATGAAGACACCCTGTCACCATTTTCCCTGGCACTTCAAATGCAGAACACAGGAGCAATGGCAGAGGAACTCAGAAAGGGCCCTTCATCAGGTCACACTCAAAGCTCAACACAAAATTTCCAGTTCTCCTTCCCAGGGCTTTTGAATAAAATTTGTCAGCCATTGCGCTGGGGGTGAGAAATACAGAAATGTGGTGGAATGTGCAGTAAATCATTACGTTCCAATGGCTCATTTACATTACATGTAGATCAGAGATAAAGTCCACTCTATGGCCATCCCAGTGAAATCCTGGTACAGGAGATGATGGCAGTAGATGGTTGTTTAGAAAACCTGGAGTCCCCTCTCAGTGAACCAAACAAGATTGGAAGGCCCATATTGGACCTCGTCACTGTAAGGCCAGAGTGAGCCCTTTCTCTTAGTCCCAGAATGCAGATGCCCAAATCCCACAAAGGATATTCATTCTGTGCCTCAGTTAAACAGTCATGAAAGAATGGGGAATTTTTCATAATTGTGTCAGGCTTCAAATCTGTTTGTCTTCTTATTGTGACAAAACATTACTAGTACCCAAGCATGACAAAACCTGGTGTTTGGTGGAGCTGTTGGTGTCTTTCAAATGGCTTAATAATGTAGGTCAAAGCCACTGCAGAAAAAATTCAATATTGATAAATGAAAATTAATGTACATTGGGGAGGCAGTGGGAATTAGTAATTCATCTTAGCAAGTTCCGAGCTGCTATAATCCAGGAGGGACATCTAACCAATATTGTGAAGACCTGAAGCATGGCCTGCAGCAGGAATGGGAGCCCATAAAAAGAAAAGAAAGTTTTACTATATAAGAAAAAGAATGAAATAATGTGGATTAAAACACCTAGAGGTTTTCTGCATCTCATGAGGGATATTCAAGAAATGGGGTTCACAGAAGCAGACAAGTATGATGGAAGAAAAAAAACCCTCTTAGATAAGGATAAATTGCCTTTTAAACTTATTTTGTTTATTTTCTTGAAAAGAAGACAAATAGGAACAGGCATGACAAAAAGTGTATTAAGAAGTAATGAAAGCTATAAAGAAGGTCAACTGGGAGCTTTTCTTCTATAATACAACAAAATGAGTTAGTTATTAAATTGAAGTGGGGCAAATTAGGAACTGATAAAAGGAAAATAATTTTTCTCACACAACACATAATTAGATTTTGGGACTCCTTACCATGGCATTTTGCTAAGGCCATAAATTAAACAAGATTCACAGAGGGAATAGATTTCACACAGATAAATTCTTGAGATACACTGTGGTTGAAACAAAGAATTTTACTTAATGCTGACAAAGAATTATTTGAAGTGATTTAAAACTCTGGGTTTCAGATATTAAGACAAGCTTAATGAGCACTTCACAGATGACCCCTATTAGTCAGAATGCTGGACAGCAAAACTGGAGCTCTCCTTCAGTACAGTAATTCCCAGGTACTTGTGTTTCAAACATTACTCTTCAAGGCTATAAAGCTGAAAGTATGTGTTTACACTGCCCAGGGAATAAAGACAAGTTTGGGGTCAAGGAGTTGAAAGGAAGGGGATAACTCAGGGAGCAAACTAAGGGGCTTCCCAGTTACTCCTGCTCGAGATTTACAGCCACAGCTGAGGAGAGGCTCCATATGGAAGAAGATTGCAGAGATGGTTTTTGCCTCCTCCATCTTTATCAGCTACTTTTACTGTCATCAGATCATTTTTAAATGCTGATAATGAAACAGTCCAATATGGCAGTTGTCCTAGAAAGTACAGTGATTACTTTGCTAAAAAACTGGGGAAATGTGATCCTGCCCCTAGAGAGCAAAGGTCTGTTACATTTCTTTCCTAAATGCTATCACAGTGCCCACAAAGGTCACTGGACCTTGTCCCTTCTCAGCAGTAGAGGTCCTCATGAATGATGTTTGGCCAAATCTGAGACAACAATATACACAATTTACAGTGGTTAACTTAAAAAGCTTTTTTTTTCCTGACTGGGAAAATAAAACAGTAATTATCATAGAAGAGACAGGAAGTAGCTGCTTGAACAATTTCTCAAAAAACACAAAGGTGTTTAAATCAAGACTATTTCAGTTACTGGTAACTGAGCCATTGATGGGGGTAATGACAAGAGAATAGCATGAGAAATAAATGGAATGGAATGGAACCAGAAGAAGAAAAAGGAAAAAAGTTGAAAATTGCAAGGACATCCAAAACTGGAAAGATGCTGTAATTGACAGTTTGGCCTAGCAGGAATACAGATTTTTCCAAACTGAAACAAATATCTCCTCACAAGTATACAGAAATTGTGTATTAGCAACCTTTGTTGGCCTGTGCTCAGTGATATATGTCAGGTGTTTAGGTCCACAGAATTTCATTTCTTTTTGCTCTTCTAACTTACAATTCTTCATTGAACTTCAGTATTGATTTACTCCCAAATCACATACTGTACCTTCTTGCACTATTGCTTTTCAGGTAAATACTAACACTACAAGATGGAGCTGATCCAAAGTGTTTGTTAATTCATCAGCAGTGGGAAACCTATGTGTTTTCAAGCAATGCAAATTGGTTTGGCTTCTGCACAGCTCCTACTTTTTTCAAACACTGATGGCAAAGAACATTTCCCAGGATTCATATCAAGTATTCATTTTAGCAGCATTAATTTATGATGTAGGTTATTCCATTCTACCCTGAACAACAACTTATTCAAAAAGCAAGCAATTTTCCAAAGTAAATACTAATTTTCCATTCTAACAGTGGTGCTCTTTGTGGATTTTAAGAGAAAGGGGCCGAGTCTGGAAAACATCTTTTCGACTTTTTTTTTTTTAATTAGGATATTTTAAATAACTAACTCTTCCCACAAAATTTTAAAACTGTCTCACTGTATCTATTGTAGAAATTGAATTATGAAGTAGAATTAACTGTCTAAAAGAAAGTTCTTACTTTATTTTTCCTGCTACTGTTTTTGTCTGCTTCTCTGGACTCAAACCTCTGTAGATGATTATAGGATCACTCAGCTTAAAAAGAATAGTATTTTTCAATCCAGTGTTGACTTAATTGTCCACAAGTCACTTAACCTCCCTAATGATTCAGGAAACATGTCAGTGTAACTGTGCCCTTTGTGCTGGAGTGAACTTGTCTCCTGATAGAATTGATAAATAAAGCAAAATTGAAGCTTGAGTTGTAGGAAGTTATGACACGGGTGCACATCCACAGACCGGTACGTCCAGGCTGACATTAACTCTGCCAGCCAGTTTTTCTTTGGGATTACTATATAGGATGCAGGGAGAAGGGGCTTTCTGGCCAAATCTAAAGTTCTGGACTTAAGATCTGTCACTTGAAAGACCAATTAAATAAAATACCTACAATAATAGAAGAAAATCATGAACTTGGACAGGCTCTCAATGGCACTGTGGATTTTGAATGTAACACAGCAAAAATAAAAATTGCCCAGGCAGTTAAGCTGAGACAACTGAAAGGCTGGGGTGGAAAAGCAGGGTGTCTGAGGAGAAAAAACATCTGGGATTTTGAATTCAACATGGTATATGAAATTTTTTTTTAATCTCTTAAAAAATATCTTTCATCCCTACATAGACCTTTTACCTCAAAATGATTAACTGCCAAAGAGAAGGCAAAATACAATAATTCTGTAGTCATGAATACTCATACTCTGTTTTGATAACTAATAATGTAAGATCAGCTAATTAAACACCCTCTTAAAATGAATGCTTGAATGAATTTTTAATTCACTCAGTGTTCCTAGCACAGTTCTTAACAGAGCAGTGCTCTGTAGTTTATCTCTAAATGGAATTTTCAGAGTCAAAATTATGCCCTACTTCAGCTAAGGTGGAAAAATGTGTGGGTGTATGCATTGTGTGTCTGTATAAGGAGAGGGATCACAGCATCATGTTGGGCTGTAAATTATCACCAAAAAACATCTTAAAAGTTAAGCAAGAGTTTCAAGAAACATTTTTTTCTAAATTGTTGATAACACAAGATAAGAGGAGTGTTTCTACTTGATGTTTACACTAGAGAACTTCAAATACTAGGAAAGATAATTATGTACATGAGCAGGGGAAAGGTATTATAGTGACATGATGGGAAGCAAATCATGCAGCTGTGAAAAGACAGGTGCCAGGATATCTCTACATTAAGAGAAGCCAAGCAGGTGATAACGTCAAACCTCACCATCAGCCAGCCTATAGTGTGTAATACTGTGATATCTGGTGCTATGTGACACTTCTCCTCAGGAATGATGTCTTAAAATTGGAATTCTCAAGCCTCCACTACAGGTGGCACTGTATCTGATTTACTAATTTATTAATACTAATAGCAAACTAATAGAAATTGGTGAGGAAGAGCCTTGGTGTCATTCACACTGACACACTGCCCAAGGACACAGTGGATGCAGGAAGGGATAAAAATATACCACGTGCATGAAGAACACAAGTGTTGTTACAATTGTTCAACTAAATCTATGAGCAACTGATCATCTGATGTTTTTACAAAGAATAAACCATTTACTCTTTCTCCTGCCACACCAGGGAGGCTGTAGATATTAACATTTCTCTATTAATAGTATTTGTTTGTAGGACTGAGTGGAAACACTCGTGCTGGGCTGCTACCACACCCTCCTCAATCCTGCAGGGCAACTACTGGCATCAACCACCAAGGTGAATGTAAACTTGAACTCCAAACTAGCAGCCTCTGCCTGAACTAACTCAATTGAAAAAACGAAAAAACCAAAACCATTTGGGATAGCAAAATAAAATAAAAGTAAAAATAAAAGTCTACAAAAAACAAAAATCTATCAGGGTCAACAGATCAGAGCGTATTGCTCTTTCATTTTCACAGCAATCACAGCTTGCGTGAAGCTGCCAGTATTCAGCATAAATAACACTTGGAAAATTTCAGAAGACAAATTGCCTCCTGCAATGTGACATCAAGGTGGTGTACAGAATTTTATATACAAATTTTGTTTCCTGAAAACATATTTGAGGTATATGCCAGAATGCATATAGGAGATTTGTATTGGAAAAACGAAACCAACAGGAGCTCATGCACCAAATTATATCTAGATAAGACATTTTTGAGAAATAGGCATTTCTTAGTTACTACAAAAGCTTCCGATAATAATTAAATTAGTATAGCATGTATAAACAAATACCATCTGTAGTTTTAAATTATAATCCTTAGACAAAACTATAGTTTCTGGAAAATCCATACACGAAAGCACTTTCAAATACTAGCAGAAGCTTCCTATAGGTGTTTCAAACATCTACCTTTCAAACTTCTAAATGCTCAAACTCATCAAGAACAATTATCTCTATTTGAAAGTTCTTTTCTATAGAACTAACACCTATTTTGTTCATTTTGAGTAAAAGAAAAAAAACCCAGGCTAAACAGATTGCAACTTTTTTTTCTCTATACTTATTTTTCTGCTTTTAACAACATTCTTTTAATATTATAAAACAAAAGTAGGTTTTGCTTAGTGATGTTTGCAAAAATGCACGCTGAAGAAACCGTTTTGGTTTTCATCAGCACTTAGCTTTTTTCATCCAAAAAAACCTAAGAAATAAGTAAATAAGAAATCAACACAGTTAGCTTTCCTTTCAAAGCAAAACCTAAACTGCTTAATAAAAAGTATTTTCAACATTTTGAATTATGTACAGATAATATTTCAAAACACTTCCTATGAAAGATCACCTTTTGAAATAACATCTAAGAAAAAAACTCTCTCTCTAGACATTTTTCTTTTTAAATTTCATCCTGACCTTGAAATAATCTGAATAAATTTGATGTGGATCAAACGTGTACTAAAATAACCCATTTATAAAGAGGAAGCTACATAGCCATAGAAATATTTATAAATAGATGGTGCATATAGAAATACAAAAACTGATTTTGCAGAAAAAGCGTGATTTTAAGAGATCTGCAGCTGTTCTCAACCTTTAGCATTGCTTTTGTGAGCCAAGAGATTTTTGTCTAGTACTGAAGCTAAATTAACTTCATGGTTTGGATTTATCCCCTTGGGTAAACCCCTAACATACACAGTACCAGGCAAAAAGCTTACCCTCAATTTCATTTTCCCAAAATTGAAATGCTTTAAAAAATAAGCATAAATGTATTTCAAAATCCAATTGCTTTGGCCCTACATCTATCTTTTCTTGGCAGAGTGCAGTTGTTTTTAATCTGAATGCTAATATTTTGCAATGTGGCATGAGATATGAAATACTAATTTACATTGTGCCAGAGATCTATAGCATTTCAGTACTAGTCAATCAATAAATGATTAGAGGAGTGGGTTTCTGAACAAAGGAACATTATTTGAACTATAAAAAAATACTGCAAATTATTCTGTAGATGATATGTACCAAAATGTCTAGAGCAGAACTGCATTCATTAACACTGTCTCAAAGAGGGGGGAAGCAGAGTAGAAGAGCTGTGTGATTTCAGATCAATGTGTTAAATACATGTAAGATACAGAGGTGCAAAGGCTGTACTGAAGGAGGATAAATTTAATGAAATTCTGAAATAACAATTTAAGTAAAAATACCTTTAATAACTGAAAATTGGAAGTATTTGCAGAGTGGGAGCTTCAATTCCAACTTTTATTCCTGCCAGCATACCTTGCAGTAAGTAGGGAAAAAATTTAACTTGTTTAACTCTTATGTGAAATATACTATTTATAAAGTTAGTCCATTTCTTATATGCAGACATATGCAGAATTCCTGACTGGACTTTTCTTTGAAAGAACTATATAACAAGCTGTAGTATTAATTTGTGGATGTTGTATCTTTTTCTTTAATAAATTGTTTTTCATTTATCAGAAATAAGTAACCTAATACTCACATTCATTACGCTAATAAGCCTTATGTAGTCATAATTTACGTTACAAACTGTACGAACTAAAGGAATTTTCCCAATTATATAAGGAGATAAAAAAACTTAGCAGGGAAAAATACACACATTTGACAGTTTTTCAGCCAATAGTTTTCTCTGCATCCTTCAGGCTTTTGAATCTAATGTAAAAACTCTTTACAATGATGAAGCTGAACTACTATAGAAATTAATGGATACACTACTGCTTGGAGAAAGCTTTTTTTCTTAAAAAATACAAATTTTTCTTTCTTTCACCAGTGTAAACATGATATTCTCAACTATCAGCTGGGTACTTCCCCACTTACCAGACAGGTGCATTTCTTATTAATAAAGATTTCTACCCCACATTCCCCAGAACTAGTCTAGTCCAAATATTTTCATTATTCCAAGCCAAAACCTTCATTTTCTATTAATCTGAGTCTAATGCCTTTTCTAGTATTATTTACCCCAGCACATCTTCTGAGTTGGTACAGTCTCCATGGGATATTTCACGGATCTGCCCCACAGCCAGACCCCAGCAGTGTTTTGGTCAAGTAAGGAGACTCCTTTCTGCTGTTCCCAACCCCTCCCTTGCCTTCCCAAAAACATGAGATTGCACTCACCAGTTCACAGAACGAGCTGGGAGGGGAAGATGTGGCTGAGGGAAGGATAAAGCTAAAATTACAAGGGTTCCATGACCCTCCTGTGTCCGCCCATGCAGCAAAGGGAAGGTGTCAGCTCAGGTGTGTAACAGAGAGAAAGCACAAAGTGCTGTTCTCACAGCAGTGTGCCCTCTTCCCTTTCAAACACTGTGGGAATTAGGAATACCAGACTTGTGCTTTACAAAGAGAAAAGGGCCAAAGGGCTGTGTTAAATAGTGGTGTTACAGCACGGGAACAGGAGATTAGCACAACCTGCCTCTTCCCTTGACATCTGCAACCATAATGATTTCAGAATCTACTGAAGAGGGCAGGGTGGGGTCGTGAAACACAGAGTGGCTCTGAAGCATTTAAACATTTTCCACTGCTACTACAGCCAAACACCAAATTTCTCCAGAACTGGGGCTAGTTTTCTGCAATTTCTATGGATAGCAGTTGTGCAGGCTTAAGGAATGGCTACTATGAACCAATAGTAATTTTAATACCAGAATATGCATGTTTTCTTATTCTAAGTATTCTACTTGACTTTTTCCATTTCTGTAGTCTTTATTTTGCCATGTAGGGATTTACAGTACACTTTATAATATAGCTACTATGATAGTAGTAGCTTACTGTATGTATTTTATATGAAGTTTTACAGAGCAGAAGCTTATTTATTTCACATCCTTTTACTGTAGATTTTTACTTTAATATTGCGATTTGGTTTGAAAAAATTAATGATATTGTAAGCCCAAGTAGCTGACCGAGGATTACTGAGCACAGAAAGAATAATATTATCACTTCAGTGCAGGATCATAACTGAACAGGAAAAATCTCTGGAAGTTTTAAAGTCTGTCTAAGGTTATAACCATGAATCCACAAGAAAATTCATATTCCTGCACTCCATCTGTAGAATATGCACAGGGAAACAGTATTTTCAGGGGTATTTTTATAAAAGAAGCCTTGCCAGATTTCATAACAAAAGAAGTTATCTTACCTTTCCTTTGAGTTCTATTTCTTATTGTGATATATACACACATTCAGTATCTGCTTTAGTTTTAATTCAATCATCCAGCAGAACATCAGTAATATCTGGAGCCCTACTTACCTCCCTGTTTTCTCTCTGCCCAGTACTACTGTATTTCATGCTTAGTTTGCTGATCATATGTTTACCATCTGATGTACTTGAGCCTGAAAAGCAGTACAAAATTATTTGGATTGGTGAAAGGCCAAGGCCTTGTCTATCTCCCTCTTCCACCATTTAGGAATAGGTGTGATTTTCTTGATGGTTGGCTTTTTTTCCTTCAACATATCACAAACATAGAGGATCAGGGACAAGATAGGGTGCATGCAGTTCTTGTCAGGTGTTTTTCACAAGAGAGTTGGATTTCCATATCAATGAAAAGATCAAATTTTAAATTGGGGGAACTTTAAATAATAGGAGAATAATATTTTACATTGTTTTAGCTCCTATACTGAAGGAGTTTCTCAGTTTGTTCACACAATTCTCAGAGTTACACCAAAGAAAAGCACCAACCACTTGGAGCATAAAAGTTGAGGGACACAACAGTCCTTGGGGAAACTTTATCTGAAAAGTTAAGGGATGTAATGGAACTTCTACATGAAGAGGTGGCACTATTCTCCCTGATTGATTCAGTTATCTGTTTGCTACATGACAAAAGCAGGTATTGAGTAAAGCAACTGCTGTACTTTATATCATTTACTTCTTTATTATTTAGTCTGTTCAGATATGCACTGCGTAGCAGATAATGTGTCTTTCAATTCCATTCATTATTGCCTGCACTATATGTCAGCCTAAGTTCTCCATATATATGTCTGCTAACAATAAACTCCAAGTCATTGTTTATATGGTAAACTCAAGGACATGAAACAAAAAAATAATCAAAGCTAAAAAAAGAAGACAAATAGAGCACCACTACTGCAAAATGGAGTGGAGTGTAAAAGCAATCAAGCAAAATAAAAGTGGAAAATAAAAGGAACATCATAACAGCACTTGAGATAAATTATGACATTTCTAAGAAAAAGAAACCAGAGGTTATTACAGGAAACAGTATGACTTCTGATGCATGGATATTCTAGTGGCTGAAGAAGTAAACATACAGTAGACACTGCTTCCAGTAAATTACATGAATCATTCTGTGAAGAATGAAATCTGCAGGAAATACAGAGCACTGCAAAAATTGCACATCTGAAGATACAAAAATGACAACATCAGAAGTCTTCTAAAGAGAAATACTTCACAATCATGGAATGATTTAATTTTAAGTGGGAAGACACGGAAGAAACATGAAGAAATATCTTTGAAAGCAAGACAATAGATAGAAATTTCTGTCAGGTAACCTCTCTCAATTACTCCATGCTTGTACAAATTACTTCTTTTTCTTAATAAAGGTTTATTTTAATGTAAGTAAAAGCAAAATCACTAATACAGCAGTTTATATATGCAAAACACTGCAAAATCCATAATGAAGATAGATATTAGACTACCAAAATGAAACTCAAGTTCTCAGACCAATCTCTGAGTCAGTGGCAGAAACTAAGAATTCAAGGAGTGGTCATTTCCTCCACTTGGTGAATTTTAGCCTTCTCCGTATGGTACCATTATCTTGCAACAAAGGAAAAGTAATATCTTGGTATAAAGCATTGAAAGTAATTGCAATCCAGAGCTGCAATTGCCAAGTTAATATCCTATGTTATAAAATTGGTAGGCATTTTGGACTTCTATTCATAATAAGCAGCTTGAACTGGCAGGAAATGCAGGAAGGCTTGAATGCTTACCCCAAACCCTGAAGGTAAGCCTGTAGTTTATCTGTGCTGAGACCCTCCTACAAACCATGCTGCTGGAATAGAAGGGAATCTAAACTAAGAAATAAGTGCATTTTTATATATCTTTTGCTTTTACACTGCATTCTTTAGCTGGTTTCTTTTACCACCTACAACTTTAATGACGATTGACAGTTAAGGAATTTTATGATCTTGATTCCTATTTTTATAAGGGGCTTCTGGAGGGAAAAAAATTGGTTTGGGACAACCTGACTTGCCAAAGTATGAGAGCGCCAATGTCTGAGTCAAGCATTCCAACATGTGATTTATGCAATGATTTTACCAGTCAAGAGAATACTCTTCATACTTTCAGGCAAGGCAGAAATTAAAGATTGCCTCCTGTGTTTAGAAACTGAAAGATGCCTGCTTTTGTGACCACTGGTACTGACTCAGTATCTTTCTAACAATTTGAATGCAGTAATTTCTGAATCGCATGTCAAGAAATTACTCCCCTCCTACATTCCTGCAACTTCACTGTAGGGCAAAAATAAGTGTTAGATTACTGTCATTTTGCTTGGGATATAGATATTAGCTATTCACAGATATCACTAGTAAAATTTAATTTTTCATTGCTACATCTGGAAATTTCCCGAATCAACTTTCATCCTATCTTTACTTATGATTTTATTCAGACCTAGAAATCACCTTGTTACAGAACAGATGCAGCTCCTTGCATATCTAGGGCCTAAAACAAGGCACAAATGCATCCTTTTTATTGCTTCCATTTTTCGATGTTACTTCACTTGAGACACCTAGAACCAAAGCAAATCAATGCCACTCTCTCTGTATTGGGCCCTTTCTTTGGCTTAGTATGATCATAATCAAGATGTTGCTATTAATTACACAAAACTATGATTAGAAACTGACATGTTTTGAAGTGCTCAAATATTTATAAAACTGTAGAGCAAAAGACAGTCATGGTATTTGCCTTATGTACAGGCAGGGGAAATATGCACAGAGAACAGTCCGAGATCACTAGTGATCTCAAAAGTGATACATTTTGTTTGTATTTTCTAAAAAAACCTATTGCATTATGTTAAATACCCTGAGGGCTTAGAGTAAAACATGACTGGAATGAACACAAAAAAAAAACTTTCTGTCTCATTAGATGATCTGAGTTTCAAAATCTGTTCTAAAAGTGTTGTAAAGTGTGTAGTGTTGTAGATTAATGCACTGAATACATTTCCACAGTGCTTGATGTGTTTCATAAAAGGTCCATTTCAGAAGTGTGCTGTATTATAGGTGAACAGTCGCAGTAAATAATCTTGTTACAGAAACCTAAGCAATTTTTACAAGGCGTATTTCTGGCTGACTGAACAATTTATTCTCCAGATGTCACATTGTATTTTTCCAATATAAAATGAAACAGCTTTTTTTTTCTTTTTTCTTTTTTTTTTTAAGGCAGACTCTTTTGTTTGGATCAAAGGTACTTCCTTAAATAGAAAAATCTATTATTAAAACCTACTGCGGTATAAAATTAACACGATATGTGATTAGTATATGTAATTTATCATTTTATTTGATTTAGTGGGATAAAAGACCACACTAAGGTGTGAATATTGCTGAGGATAGCCGTGTATGTTTTAAAAATAGGAATCATTAGTTCTCAAACCAATCATCTCTGTTGATCCTAAAGGTTGCAGGCATCTTGACTAGATCTATGTATAGTTAAAACTGTGTCACTTCAGATGTTACCCACTAATAAACCCATATGTCACATTATAGGCCCTGGAAGATTACATGATAATGTGATATGATAAGAACTGCTTCTCTGGAAAGCAAGGGCAATTAAAAACATTTTCACTAGGCAGACATCATCAGTAGAGATAAACAAGGTAATTTTCCAGCATATATTTTCTTGGCTTCAGAAAAGAAACACTTTCACAGGAAGCTCTCTCCCAGGAAAATTGACAGACTATCAGCAACCTATTTTACTGATGAAAAAAAATGGAAAAATAATCCTGTGCACCAGTGGATATCACACATTTCTATTTTCTCATCCTGTTTTCTTGATTATACAAACAGAAAATTACCATCAAAGGGTAAATTTCTTTAAAATATTCCCCAGTTTACTCTTCATTGTTTTTTAATCATTTTTGTTTCCACCCACCAAGCTGTGTATTAATATAGACCTATATAAGAGTGGCAAAACAGTTGAATCTGCAAGTTTTTGCCTATTAATATGTAGGTGGTTACCTAAATCCAATTTCATCAAAAATTTAGGATATTGATTTTGCCAGTGAGTGATTTGTTTGATCCTAGGCCTAACTCCCTATTCTGTATTTAGGGTTTTGAGAAATATGGAGCTCACAGCTATGAATTTTAGATGGTGTGGAGCACATGGCATAGCATTGTTATGGATTATGTCCAGGGAGGGAGACTCCACACCCTCTCTGGACAATTTGTTCCAGTGCTTGGTCACTGCACAGTAAAGTTCTTTGTCATAATACAGTGGAACTTCCCGTGCAAGAGTTTGTGCCTGTTGCTTCTTTTTCTATTGTTTGGCATCACCAGGAAGAGCCTGGCTCCATCCTCCTATATCAGATTAGCATGGTTGCCTCTAAAATTATCCAGATAGATTTAAAACTGGGTAAATATGTGATGCAACTTCAGTACAGCCTCTGAAGACTTAATTCCACTTTCATAGCGTTTGGGGGGGGTTTTCCCACTGTCATTTGAATTCCAATCCCTGCTTCTCATCTGGCAACAGAGGTCAGAAAAATTGAGATAATCTATGCAATATGGAGAAGACATTCATTTGAGAACCAGAGTGTTGATCACATTATTTACTGCTGGCCAGTGTATGCAAAGGCCAATGTACAATGACAATGGTTCACTAACTCCTCAGCTTCTCATTCACTTCCAGGGTCCATTAGCAGGCTTTGGAATTTCATTCAAGTCCATTATTTTTGAGGCTGAATTGGGATAATTGGCCTGGTCTTTCTTCTTGCTTGAGTGCTAGAAGGTCTCTGACAGTCTGCTTATTAAGGTGATAACCTGTCAAACCCATGAATGTGCTGTGATATCTCCAGTCCAACAGACAGTCTCCTCTGCCCTACAGTGGGCTTGTATTAGAGTTTCCTTTTGAAAATCCAATGGAGATGAAGGAGAAAATGATTTTAAGGTTTTTCTGTACATGACCCTTTATATATACTGAGATACTGATAAGCACCATGAAAGAATCCTTCCATTGCTAACAAGTTATGAATGACTACAGAACAGCTATTTTGATTTTTACTTTTTACTTAAGTTCAAGTGGATTTCAATGAGTTTCCTCACCTAAGACTGACCCGATTCACGATCAGATGAAAGTAAAACTGGCTAGGTCAGGACCTGGTTAGGTCTTCAGTATGAACATCAGCACCAGCTGTATGGCTTTGTATTCCCTGTGGCTAGTTCCTACCATAGCTACCTACACCAGACACAGTTACTCTGGTTGGAATCCTTCTTTTTCCAGGGATGTGCTGTTCCTACACTGAGAACAGCACCGCTGAAGGACACCTCGGGCAGAAGAAGGTTACATGTTACATGAAAGGAAGACCTGAACCTGAGATGGAGCTTTGAAAGCCATGAAAGGTGCCAGAAACAGAGGAGTTACACAGTAATGGACCAGACATCCTAACAACACATCCAAAAGCACTAGCCAATGAAATTAAACATTCTTATCCTTAAAATAAGCTCCCTAGGTCAGTTTTTGCATGCTTTTCCTTCTTCCTTGCTTTGGGAGAGGTGTGGAAAAGAAGGCAGACCTGTGATGTACTACTCAGTAGCAGATGGCATGGGAGCCAAAAAGAGCAGCATTATTCATTTGAGACATCGAGGGACAAATATGGTGGTTTCACATTAAAACTTTTTTCCCCTCTGCTTCCAGGTTTGGAATGCGTGGAAATCAACCTGAGGCTCCCTCCGTTCCCGCTTTCAGAAGCCCAAGAAAGTGTCTGGACCAGAAGGAATATGTTCCATTGCCACTGCTGCGTCCCACTGGAGAAACGAATGTGCCAACGTAAGGTAGATGATGCCAGTAAGAGACTGGGAGCATGAGGACCAGGTAAACAGGATCAAGTTTTTAAAACTCTCACACAATTAACATCTTGTCTTAAAAGTTTGCAATGAGCAATTACTGAAGCACAAATCAAGACACCATAACATAAGGTATAATGGCAAAAGCACTGAAACACACTTGTTAATTAGTATTTCTGATACAATTCTTAAGGTAGTGGTGAGCTTCTAAAATAAGAGAAAGCTTCAAATTGAGCAAATTGGAAGAGAATCCTTTCACAAAAATACTTTTAATTGGCCATCATTTCCTGTGCTTCTGTTTTCTCCAACTACAGTCACTTGTGTCCCTGATAACTGCCTCCCACACAGTCCAGTCTTTCTTTTCCCTCATCCTACAATGAAGCAATAACACTGTGCTCATCAACTATCCTATTACCATAGAAATGATAGCAACATCACAAATTCAGCAGTCTGATTCCTTGACAGGGTTGATTAGGAATAGAATATGAGCTGGAGAAAAGCTGAACCCTTGATTAAACACAAATAGCTCTTATAATGAACAGATAGGGGAATAAACTACATTTTAAATCACGAGAAGTATCTTCATATTCTACATGAGAAGTGTTTTGGGCACTTTTTCTAATTTTTTGAATTGTTTGGAGTTGTTTGCAGAGTTCCCTAACTTCTTTTTAACTCACTCATATACACACAATTTGTAGTCATATGTGCTCCAGAATTCACTGAGAAATCAGTGCCAGTACAGATTGTAAAACACTAGCTAGAACTTCACATTTCATTCACAATAAATGTATTTAGCATTGCAATTGCACTATAGCCGAGTATACACAGCCACACAAACACAGGCAAACCTGTGGGTTTATTATTTTCAATCAGATTTACTTGAATTCAAAAGCTGTAAGTTTTGACTGTTCCCTTAATAAAACCATCTCCCACAAGGTGCTCTGCATCTTGCCTCAGTCCCATAAAAACAACTTTTCCCTACACCCAATGAAGAGCTTGGCTCAGGAGGACACCAGCCATTTCCTCTTCCACTGCTTCAGTACCTTAATGAATGAATCAAAGCTAGATACTTTATTGTCTCCTCAATCAAGACTGGTATTGAGCCCACAACCACTAAAGTTGGAAAAGGACTATTTTTGTCATTCAAACCATTCATCCCAAAAGAAGAAATACCATATATGAAAATAGAAGTGTTCTAACAGTTCATTTTTTAAGAGACTGTCTTTTCGTGTTCTCACACTAAATGTAAGTGCTAAATCCTCAATTCATATTTTACTGGAGACCTGACAACTCCGATTGCAACCAGTTTATTTTACCAGTAACAGTGTACAGTAGGGTGTGCATATCCATTCCAGGCCATCTCTATTCTCAGGCCTGCTGCAGTGTTTCTTCTACTTCAGACTATTTAGTCAATGCCATTAATCAAAATCCTATAGCAGAAAATGCATGCATAAGTCCTACACATTTATTGCCATGGCAACAATTCAGGCTCTTGTTCATATGTCAAGCTACATCAGTGGAGATAAATTCTATTGTTTTCACACTGACAGTTCTCTCTGTGTTGGACTTAATCCATAGAAAAATATAGCTTTACCTCTTACTAAAATAAAACACAGACCACCCAACTCTCCAAATTCTCATTCTTCACATCATATAAGTAAACAATCTGAATAGTTGTAAAATTATAGTTTAATATTCAGGTTTACGATAGTAATTAAAGTGTAAAAAAGAGCCCAGTCCTCATGACATTGTCTTAATCTGTGAGATTGGTTAGGAATGTAATTCTTCATGAAAAGATGAGCTCATTGCTGTGAATCCAAATAGCTATGATACCAGAGCACTGCATTCTTGAATTAGATTGCAGTATTTTAAAATAAATGTCTTTCAGCTTTAAGTGAAGTTGATGCAGTTCATTTTCCAACTTAGCTGTGATACTGTGGTTTTCATAACATAAAAATTAATGATTAATGCAAAATATCCTGAGAAGGATTTTATATTTTACTCAGCTCATGATAAAATACACTGTCATATGGGTGACTCACAAGTGCAAAAGAAAGATAAGAATCATTTTTCATACATAAGCCTCTCTAGATTTACTTGTGTATGCTCTATTATGAGGAATTCTTAATGCCTGATATAATTTTATATGATTTTACTCTGTAATAGACCACAGTTTTGATTCCTATTTCCATAGACACAGTATGTTTCTCATTATCACAGATTAATAAGAAACCAGTCTTTCATTAATAAAATACTTCTAATGCTTCATACTCTCATTATTCTGTGTGTACAGAGCATCATGTTCCCTGGAAAGGCAGAAGCCTCACATCAGCACTGAAGACACACATCCTTTTCAATCTGACCCTTTTCCCACTTCCTCATGCAGATTTAAGTCCCTGCTTTTCCAGCATGCTTCATATTGACAAAGCCTATTACTGTGATATACTACACTGGAGTTCATTTCAACTAATATCCACGGCTACATCTGTTACTGTCAGTGCCCAATCCAAGTTCCTGCCTCAGTGAAGACGAAGACAACCATTATTATTTACTTATTGTCACGCCATGTTATGCCAGAATCAGAAACTGCTTCACATACACACCGTGTGTGACTTGCATCAAATATATATATTTTTAAATGGGGGGCTTTGTGCAATTTGTAAATATCCTGTGAACTTCATTCATATTAATGAAGCAGAGTTTGCACTTTAGTGGCATTTTTATGCAAATTGCAGTAACTCTTTGTGTGCCGTGACTCTGCACGTGACACAGGCCACAGCTCCTGAGGCAAGGCTCTTATTTCCCTGGGTGAGCAGCACAGGGCAGAATATGCCTTTTCCCATCACCTGAAAGAGAGAACCAGGGATCTGAAGATGTTAAGCACAGAATATGTCAAATAACTTGAATCTTGCCATGTTCTTAAGAAGAAGCACTAACAAAAATATGTTTCAAGGTCTGAGCAATTCAGAGCAAAATCTCTTTTCTGAACTCCAACAAGTAATGTTTACCCATTCTTTTCCTTGCACCAATTAAAATCATCATGTTTCTCATTGCTCCTGAATCAGACACACACTAGTTTCAATAAAATATATTTTTAAATAGTAATATTTGAAGCAGAACAAAAGCAGCTTTTTTCCATACGCATGAATTACACATCAAAAACAACTAAAATTTTAGTTCCCAGTTTAGCACTGCCCTCTGGTGATACATATCTTGGATATGTATATGACCCATTTCATCTCAGTGTATCAGGCCCAGATCTGGACAAGAACTAAAATAAAATTTAGGCATTTAAATCTATGATAAGAATTCCTTCATCTGCTAACACCTCACCCTATATTTCTGCCCACTAAGTTCCCCAGCCTGAAGCTTGCTTTGTGCGTAGGCAGAATTCCAGCCATCTGGGATGGGCTTTGGATGGGGTCTGCTAAAGTCTTAGATTTGTCCTGCCATCCCCTAGAGGAGTCCCTCACACAGGAGTGGGTTCTCAGCTTCCCAACATCCATCTGCAGTACAGACAATCTCAGCCACGCTTTATCTTCCAAAGGCTTCAGTATCTACCACCAAACAAGTGTTTTAAGCCATAAATCTGTCTCTAGGTGGTTGTATCTGAGTTGCAGGGAGTCATCCTAACCATCACAGGGCTGAAATTTATGAACTCTGCTTTCAGCAGAGGGTTTCCTGCAGCATTTGCAGTCTGTTTATGTATCTCATTAGGAGGCACCCAGTTACCATACCATTGTTATGCAGCTCAGTGTTTCCTAACATTTCTAAATCCATGAGGCTGAAAAAGTTTTGAAAAACAAATCGTGTACCACAATGGCTTTTAATTACAATTGCATAAAACTAGGTTAATTTTCAATATTCATTTATTATTATCAAAAGAATATAAATCTCCAATCCTAACCTAGAACACTGAAAAACATTAGTCCATTGTTCCTATTGTGAGACTGATGAGCAATGCTCCACTCAAATGGGTATTTTGTGTATCTGGGATGAAAGGTTGTGTGGAAAAATGGTCTGCCACATATTTGTCATTGGTGAAAGTCCATTTCAAGGCCCATTCAGGGAAGCTTTCAGGTGCTGAGCTCATTTGAAAATCTGACCTTTCATGTGGGTGGCTCCTGTTACTGTTGAAAATGCACCAACAAGAAATGAAACAAGGTGGTCTTCTGAAAACAATATGGGAGAAAGAACTGAGAAATGTAAGATTCTTAATGAAATATTTTAATATAGGAAGATTCTATAATGTTTGGAGGGGATTTTCTAACCCACCAATGAAAATGTGTGCATTTGAGTTCTGGGTCATAGTTGTAGGTAAATAGAGAATGCCCCAAATATACAAACTTGATGTGTCTCCTATAATGATGATCAAAACAAAAAGAATGAACTTTCACTCCAAGTTCATTGTGTAATACTTCACGTTATTAATCAGAATTATGTCACAGGATTATTACTTTGCTTAATAATGTGTTTAATGTAAATTTAATGTAAAAAGATCCATGATAGAGGCAGTCAAAGCTCTGTTAAAATCCTTTTGCAACGTTCAGCCACTGCATTAGTAGCTTTAGGCTAATAGCCTAATGTTAATTTGGATTCAAATCTATTATTTTGCATGATATTTAATGTGTTTTTGTAATTAGATTTTTTTTTAAACAAAGCAAGAAAAAAATCATATGGGTCAGAGTGCATGACTGTCATTAACTAGAGAGCATTTCTGGGACATGTATAATCATAACACAGCTTCTGCAGTGAAATAGTGTAGATTATACTCCAGTCAACAACCTGTGTCTTATCCTGTAAGAGGAAAAAACACATGACAATGAAGTGATAAACACCTGCAGCTGTTCACACATACTGCTCCCATTTAAAAGGTTCTTACCCTCTTGGCTGGTCCAGAATATTAATTTACATATGCATCCTTAACTCGGGTTGAGACAAACATGAATTATATTAATGCGCCTCTGATAAACTTCACTCCAAATGAGAGTTTAAGAACAATTATACAAAATAATTCTCTTGGGAGAAGCAATGATATGAAAACCTCCAGGAAAAGGGGCACAAGTCTACCCAAGACAAGACTGGTGAACACAGCAAACCTCAGAAGCTATGGACAGAAAGAAGGGTCATGAAGAGATGCATCTCCTTTTATCAACTTCCTGCTAAATTTCCAATGGAAATTAACAATTACTAGCCTTAAGACAGTTACCTAGAATATTAAAGTATTCTTTATTTTCTCTAATTCTCTTAAGCATTAAATTAGTTGCCAGTATGATAAATTACTATAAAGGAAAAATAAAAGTTTATGATCTAAAAAATCATTCTTCAATTCAAATGGTGGCTTGGTATCCTTCAATTAAGGTGAAAATAGAAAAAAAAATTAAATCAAGCAGCATTTGTTTGCTCTTATTTAATTAAATTGAGAATATGTACACATTGCTTAATTTTTATCTTGCCTTTTAGGCCATATGGCCAAATCTTGCTCTTGTCAGCAAATTTTAACAAATTTTCTCTTCTCAGTGGATTGTCCTACTAAAAATACTCAAGAATTATTTCAGTTAGGCTCTGTGATATTTATCACATCTTAATCTGACACACCTTGAAAATGTATAGAGCTGGGAGTACAAAAACCAAAAAAGCTCCACTTCTGAAGAACTCCAAATGCATGATTTTCTTAAAAAAAAACCAACCCTACAGGACAATTAATAAAGTCATAGACCCATGGCTCTAACAGGTGTTTTCTTCTCATCAGAACACTGAAAATTATACAGCGTGACTGAAACAAGATTAGAAATGGGCATCCTGGTCTAAGACCTACTGTATTCACAACCTCATTTAACTTATTATACCTTAGTTTAGCCCTAGTGAAAGACACTGATTCTGTATAAAAATCTAGTGAAATAAACATCACCCAGAAAACAATCTTTCAGATAAATACTTATCTAAAATAAAAACTTGAACAAAGGCCAAAGGCTGGGACAGGGGAAAAAAATTCCAGAGTGAACATTGCAGTTTTATATAAAACAGAGTTAGCATGAATATAATGTAACTAAGTCAAGCAATATATGATTGATTTATTATATTGGAATCCATTAAAAATATTCCATTGCAGTTTAAAACCATATAGTCATTAAGTATCTTTGAAAACACACATTCTCTACTGTCATTATAAGATATTCTTGACAGCACATCATTTTTAATGGCACCGTTATAAACAGGATTCCTAATGGCTCTGTTTAGTATGTAACAGAATTGGAAGTCAGTAATATACAGAATTGTATTCAACATAATCAGATAACAAAGAGCACTGAAGGAAAGATGAGTGTACAATTAATAGATGAATAATTATTTTGTGTAAAATGAAACGCATTTTAAATAGGGTGTCAAATAGGCATTCTAATGGAAAAATGGAGCAGTGGAATAGACTTGATGTACATTACTTACAAGTACAACATGAACTACTGGTGCTGATATATCATCTAAACAGGAGATAGGAGAGGAAAGATTATGCCTAAGGCTAATTGCTGTGATAACGCTGGTTTCCAATTGCAGCAACCTGTTATAGGCTTAAACCAGCTCCCCGATCCAGTACATGTGCCTTAAAACACAATTTCAACCTCACCCTTGCGTTTGTTTGTGGTCCTTTCTAATAACAGGTCATTCAAAGAGCAATTGTTCGTTAATTTTGTCCCTTCAGGTGCATGGGGGTAGTCAGTCCTCAAGTGTCATTAGCCCTCACCTTCACAGTATGGAATTTGTGAATCTTGAAGGACCTCAGGAAAAAATAAAGTTTATCTTTAGTAAGCTATAGTGCAGGAAGCCAGGCATTTGAAATGAAAACCATGTCCCAATTCAGTACACAGTAGGCAAGACAGATTTATATGAAATAAAAAGGAGAGGAGAATTTTCCCAGTGCAGCACTATCCCTCACTAACAGTGGTATGAAGAAAATAGGTCTCCTGACTCACCATAAAAACTAATGGGACTGTAGCAACACTCATCAGCACAAACAGAGTACTCACTCCAGGTACCTTCTCCCTGCAAGGCCTGCAGGTTCAGGAAAAAGGATAAGTAGCTGAAAATAAGGTTCTGCAATGAGAGTCTCCAACTGATCTTTGTTGCAACACAACAAAGCCATAGGGCATTTTTAATTATTTCTTATGATGTGTGGAGATATAAATTGATATTCAGGAAGATCCTAACCAGCCAGCAAACTTGTCAAAACTAAAAAACAAAAAAAAATGTGTGTGAATGTGGACTTATGTATGTGTTTACAGATATCACCCTCTCCACAGAATCTCCAGGGCTTGGGAGGAAGCCTAAGCAGAGATATTAAACTGGGTCACCACAAGTTTAATTTTTTTCATTATGTCATTTGTGGCAGTGCCATCCAAGAAGAGGAAGTTTCTATATACAGTAATAAGCCATTCAAACTGACAAAATCTATTACATACCTCTGTATATGTAAGGAGCTGGCTTACAGCCATACTGAGTCAATTTAACAGTATACTTATCTACAAGTATTAATGGCTGCATATATTTGCATACTTGCATGGTTTTCTGTGATCTGTTCTTACTCAATCAAAAATAAGGAAATATGGACTTGCATACAGAGGATCACCTTAACTAGTACTGATATGATGTTCCTCTGATCTCTCTGAAATGTACAATATTTGTGAGCATTTAAATTTATTGTAACATGTTGGACCATTTATGTTTTGCCATGTGACCATTAACACTGATCTTCTTGTTGACTTTTCTACTGTTAGAAAACTACCTATGTAACTAAAAAAATATATTTTCCCCTTTCATGTTCCACACTGATTATGTAATACGGCAACATACAGAAAAATATATTAAATCTGAGACTAAAGATGTTGCGAATAACTATGTAAAAGTTGTTCTGTGTCAGTACTTTTCCCCAAAGTACTGTCAGGCATAGCTCCATAAGTTTTGTTTGGCATTTTGGTCTCACTCCCCAAACTTTTTCTCTGCTCTGCCCTATCAACCATAAATCCAAACTCTCCCTTACATATGTGAGAATCTCTGCATTCCCACTGGTGTTATTACTTTACACTATTACTCAATACCCTATGCAAATGAAATAGAACTCTTTTTTATGTATAACACAAAATATTTTAAAAGCTTTTTTACTGATTTCTACTTGGCTAAAACTAATGCAAAAATATCTGTACATGTAAAAACCGATTTTCTTTAGTAGCCTAATGCTGTCAGTTCCACAAGGATTTTAGAGGTAACACAGCCAAGTGATAACAGGCAGTACAAACTCTGCCTCAGCTGAAGTCTGGCACACGGGTGGGGAGTATAGATCAGGTATGAAGGTTTTAACAGTCACATATTGCAAGTTACAATGACTTTGATAACCATGAAGACTAAGATGCAAGTGTTGGAGGGACAGCAAGGTAACTCAGAACCGTTCTGTCCTGTTCTGCCGGACAGGTTTGTTGCTATCTACAGAGCAAGGTGGCTCTAGACCAGTTCCCTGGAAGGTGTTGCTGACTGCATTCTCTTCTACATCCCAGCAGGAGCTTTCTCTGAGCCAGGTCTGCAAGAACAAGGCTCTGAACTGCTCAAATACCACACAAGGTCAAGTATTAGGAAAAAAATCAGCTCATGGAGGGCTCTAATTTTAGTATCCATAAAAGTATCAATCTTGAAGCAATGCTATTTTAAAGGTTTAGATTCCTAGCTATAAAATGGGATAACTATCCAGGGTTGCTGTGAGGAAACATTTAATCATGTGTATAAAGGTTTCCACAATACAGTGATAATTTCTACAGAAAAGCCTATCAGAAGTATATTTTGTCAAATTATATCAGACTTATAATTTATTTTTTGTCAGAATTACTGTTTGTTAAAACAGTCTGAAATAAATAATGTATAGGAAACTTACTTACCTGATTGAAGATTTCATCATAACTTATATATAAACAATACAGCCTGGATTTGAATAATCTAGTTTTTGAATGCTTGACTTTTAAACCTTACTAGCTCTTCTGATATATACCTTTGTTGCATGTGCAATATACAACAGAATGACCTTCATCCATAGCATCCTTGTAGTAGAACAGAAGCATTTACTATAGATTTTATTACAAATGCCTTAATGAAATTCTAATCAATAATACTTCAGAGAATGGTAAAGAAATTGATTTCATAGATAAAAGGAGATGTTATTATCTCAGTTCAGTAACTATGAAATAGAAAGATGAAAAAGTCTGTTTTTCATATGAGAACTGAGCACAGCTGTATAGTTATATAATAAAGTATCACTTGTATCCATGGCAATAGGGAATAATTGATGCACCACAGTTATTTTTATAAACCCAAAGAAAAAAAAATCAACTGGAAATTTCTTTGCCAGTTTCTTGGCATTGTATGTTTTTTATCTGTACATAATGTACAAATTTATAGTCTGAATACACTCACTGATCTGACTCGTTGAATAAAACATGCTGGGTTTTGCTGCATATTAAAGAAGATGGGGATCTCATGCCCTACAACCAAGTCTTTCATGAGGGATTTAATGAAAAACATTTATTGGAATAAGATATATTGTTACCTTAAATTCAGATTGCATTGGATTTGGAATCTATACACCATAGGGATTTTTTTTTTTAATTATTAAAATGCTTTTCAGCTGTCTTACAGTGGCAAGTTTAGGGATATTTTACTGAAAGTCAGTAGATGCCTATAACGTAAAAAATCTAATGGAGACCCAAAAGTTTAGTATATATTGTGTCTTGGACCTTCCCTGATATAGTTACATCTCTTGGACCTTCTTGAGAAAAAAAAGTATGTCAAAATTCTTGCCATTTTAAAGAAAGATCCACACTTACTCCTTGAAATTAAATGAGGAAAGGATATTGCTAATGTTTGGGGTTTGTTTTAAAAATGAGATTAATTCACTAGGTGACTAAAAGAAGGTTCAGGTGCTCCTGTCAGTCTATTAATACCAACCTTGTCTACAACAGAAAGGAAAGAAGTAACTTTACTTTTTCTTTTTTCCCCCCAAATGCAGATCCATTTATCCATAACAGGGTTTGCATTTGCAATCACCTCTGTTTGCTTTGCTTCAAGAGACAGCAATGTTTTGCTGCCAAGACAAGTATCCCATGAAATCAAACCTCTCATACTTTTTCCTTAGCATATTCTACTGCAGGATAATTTTCCAGTGGCGTTCAGATGACCATGACAACAAGACCTTTTGTGATGAACCTTTTTGATTTCACTTTTTTTTTTTTAATTTGCTGAAATGAGAATTCTAATTGTTGTTTCAAATGCAAGATGAACCATGCTAATTGGTTTTTGGTTTTATCCCTAGCTGACTTCCAAAGATGATTAAATAAATTGCATCTTCAAGACAATGGAAAGGAAAGATCTCAGAACTTTTTGTTAAATGCTAAAGCATAATACTTAATCCTTCACAAACATTCTCCAAAGTATATGGAACATTTGTTTATTCAGTACTGTATTTCCCTCCTGTACACACCACGGCATCGTCACCTTTTCTCATATCTTTCAGTGCTTCTTTTCACTTTCCCCTTTCCTGGCATCTGTAGGAATCCTTTGCCTGAATTATCAGATGGATATGAACACAAGCTATTTGCTTTTCAGAGATTAAAAATGGATAGTCTCTTAGAAATACCAGCTGCAGTTGTTTACCAGGGATTCTATTATTTTGGAAACTCTGCAGCACCATTTGCTTGAGCAATAGTCCTGTTACAAAATTTTTCATGAGACCAGCCTGAGAGTGCCTTTAAATACTTGAAACAGAGGGAGGAAGGGATGTATGTAAAATTCACATATCCACAGTTTGTTTCCTCCATGCTGGAATTTATAAGTTTATCTGGCAATTCGTGGTAAGTGGGCTTGACCCAGACCTTTACTGGACAGCACCAGGTACAAGCTACAGCACACACACAGGCACACTTTCACCTAATAAAACCTCATTTTAGCTGTAACTTCCCTTTTGCTATTCAAAAATTACAGCCACTTTTAGTATAATCAGCTTCCTTATCAGCTAGTGACTGTTCTTAATTCTGTTTGTATTTAATGACAGCATCTAAAAATAGCTCTTCTCCATTATTTTATCTTTTTAGGCTATTTCTTTTCCTTCCCTCCACTACTATATCAAAATGCCTTTTTGTCTAGGGATACTGAACAGGGAATTAAAATGCATTAACAAAAGAAAGGTTATGGACTGTGAGTCAGCAAGAACAAAAGAACCAAATACATCATGTAAAAGCTAATAATATTTAGATAGAGAGCCCAGAATTTAGCATTTTCATTATATTTTTCAGTTAGCATGAAAGTTTAATCTTCCACTAATCATTTAAAATGTAAAATAAACGGGGCTTGGGCATATCACAGTCTATACTCAGGTCCCCAGGAGAGCAAAAACCACAAAAGAAACCTAACAATATGATGCTATATATTCTGAGATATTGTCATTCAATCTGATTTGCCACATGCCCATACATTTTAATGCTGACTTCATTATGAAATCTCTTCTTGATTAATCATTGGTGAACAATGACTAAATTGCACTCCAGCACCAGCTTGAACTGGGACATTGTTAGGAGCAACATTCATTTGAAAAGCAAACCAGATGGGCCAAGGAAGGGTCAGTGTGCTACTACCACAGTCACAATGGACAGAGCTCATAAACCAGTGGCAGAAGTTGTTGAGCTGAGAATACAGTAGCTTTAAGAACATGCTGTGAGACTGTTTGCATTCCAGCTCTGTCCTCCAGTGTGTGTTAGCTTCTTGCTTTTTATGGTAAAAACTTGCCTTTACAATCTCCAACAGATGTTTCTCTTTAATTATCACATACATAACCCTCACTGCTGTGAAACAAAAGGTGTACTACAATTTTCCCAATTTATAAATAGACAATCTATCTCTAAACATACACAACCAAGAGGTTTCCAAAACGACTAATCCTGCTAAGGAGATAGATTACAAAACTGTCCTAAAACCTTCCACAGCTGCCATTTCAGCACTGAAAGTGCCACAGAGCATTCCTGATCCACCTAAAAATTTTGTCAGATCTCCCTCGGTTTCAACCTTATCTCACACTTGATTTTGGTCACATTTCTCAGGGACAGCTCTCCCAACACCTCCAAGTGCCTTAATTTGCTCAGTATTCTCAGAGAGCACCCACTAAGCCTCTTCCTGGGCACTGACCAGGACACCTCATTAGGCTCATACAAACAGTAGGGGAATGCAAGCGAATGGAAAACCAGCACAAAATCCAAGGAGCCACACACAAAGACTCCTGCTTTAACCTCTCAGCAGGCCACTGCCATGAGGGATAAGTGGTCAGAAGTCTTTAGCCCGGGCCTGCCATTTGTGGGCTTTTTAAGCGACCATTTACAAATGCTGTGTTTACTAAAAATAGCATTACAACCACGTCTCTACATTTCCTTTAAAATAAATGCTGCTTATTTATTAGCATTTATCTGCCATTTGAGCAAATTTAAAATTAAGAGATCACTTAATATTGACATTTTATTGACAATGAGAATTTGCATAACATTCTGGTAGTCTACATACTTTACTACAGATGACATTTGTCAAGCTTAGTAAGTTCTGGCAAATTGATATTTTGAAGTTACAACAGAAGACATCGTAAAATAATCTCATATCTAATATAACAAGATGAGACAAAAATATCAGGAAAATTGCAATACATGGCTTCTCAATATCATCTCTTTCTTCTAGTATCATTATTATATTACTGTAAGTAAATATACTCTTAACGCTTAAGTTAATCTTTCCTCTACAACTACCTTTCTTCACATCAAATTCTACTTTGTCAATGTATTACAAGTGGCTGGTAGACTGGATTTCTTTTTTTAATACTTTATGTCCAGTAGTACAATCTATATGTACACAGAAGTATAGTCTGAAGTTTTAAGAGTCTTGGTCTTGTTTAAGCAATACATGATAGAAAAACTTCATATATACAACCAAATTAGCTACTGGAGCTGTATAAAACTACATAGAAATAATTGGAAAGATGTATTTTTCTACTAAGCTCTGAAATTCTCACATCTGAATCATGGCAATTACAATCCAGGAATGATTAAATTTGCCCATCCAATAGCTTGTAATTTAACGCAGTATATCTATTTTTGCCAGATATATATATTTATGGGTCTTAAAATAATCAGAATACAGAGAGTATTGTTGAGATACCCGTTTCTTCTTTGCTCAAGGGTTTTTACAGTAACAGCAGCACACAACATAAAAAAATTGGGTTTGTTTTTAATAAGGTTCATGTCCATTCCTAAAAGACCACAAAAAGTCAAAATCAGACAATGAATTCATAAGCAATATCCAGGGTCATCTGCAAGGCTGCAATAACCAAAATCTTATAAAGGAAAGTCAAAGCTATATGAACTTCACATCCAAGTGACATTCAAATTTTGCACATAAGAGTTTTCAATAATAAATAAAACCAGCAAACTACTTTTCAGATCTATTTTATATTAAGGAAGTATTGCAGTAGGCATGGCAAGTGTTATAATATAGAATTCCAACAGAACAGCTTCTAGGACCACTGCACTTCCTAATGCTGATCCTAGAAGAGCCACGCTGTACCTGCTTGAGATCATCCCATCCTCATGGTGGCACAAGGTTGGGCTTATGCAGTGGGAGCTGCATAAACCACCTTCACCAATACTCATTGCACCCATTTCATAAGGAAACACTGCTTACAAATGGATAAACTCAAATGCCTCCACTTCAGGCTAAAGAAACTGTCCCTGTCACATTGGGCTGAAATAACAAAGAGAGAGAAGCCCCTTCCCTGCCAGCTCACAAACCAAGGAACAACACAACCTTCCTAATTCATTCAAAGCAGGTGGATTTCTCAGAAAATAAATATATTTCTGTGAGATTCAGTTGATGATGGGGCCTCTGGTGCAGGTCAAATGACTTTCTTACTTCAGAGGAGACATATCACACATATGACACACTCCTCTCAGTGGAATCTAACACAAAGACAAATTCTTGTAGCCCACGCTTTGCACTTTTAGTCTCTGTTAGCTGATGAATCAATACTACAGAATTGCTGTCTCTGGTTTCTGTGCTGGTTGTGCACTACCAAATGCATCGCCTTCAAGGAATACACCTTCATTTACTGCCGAGTACAAAACATTCAGGATTTGGCATTACTTCCCCTTTCCACAATTGAAATCTGCTTTTCAATATGCCATCCTCCTGGTTAGATAAGAGAACTTTGGTTGGGGTATGGTGACATCATGTCTTTCCAGCTCTGCCAGAAAGGACAGAAAAGGACATCCTTTCAAGTGTCCATAGTGTTATAGGACAAAGGAAAAAAGTATTTTAGGTTTATAGAAGAGTAAATTCTTATGGTTTAGTTGGGTATTTACTGGTTTAAAAAACTGCTGACAGAAGAACATGGAAGGTACTTGTGCACAGAGGGTATTAATTGGACAGGGGCTGCAAGAAAGAACAGGTTATAAAGTTATCAGAGAAGTGACCAGTTTGTCAGGAATTTTTCCAGCAAGTAGGTGGATATTCTACACTTCTCTCTACATCTCACTAGCTGTGTTAGATCACTCTGGTGTATAGTGACTGTTTAATATCATTGGGGAGTTTCACACAGTGGAAAAGTATGTGGTGTTTCAGGGATTTTCATGGTTTTGTGCTGGCAGAGGCTACTCACTATGGGCATAGTAGAATATGTCAACTTCCTTTACAATTTTACTTCACTCTCATTTTAGAACCATTCAGTTGGTAAATCTTAGACTGCAGGGAATTTATTTCTCATTACGACTTGAAGAAGAGTGTGACTGGTTGTAGAGGGTTCAGTTCGTTTCCCGGCCAACGCACCAATTAATGTGGTGGTTTAGTCTGCATCTTTTACCTTTTTTGTGAGATAAGAATTAGAAGAAGGGCAAAGCAGGCTCAAAACTTTAAAGAATACAAAGAAGTTTATTACTAACAGAATTGAAGGTAATAAAAAGAATGATAATGATAAAAATTAAAACAAACCCTCCCTTTCCCTCCAGCACCTCCCCCTAATAATTTCTTAACTTGCACAAAGGATAACACATGATTTCAGGTCAGAATTGCACTTCTTAAGTCTCATTCATATTTGAAAGAAAAAGAGGTTTCTTCTGCTTCAATGTGGTACTTCAAACTGCCACAGCAAACAAACCCGCCCGGAAATCTGCTGCCGTGAAATATATTTCTCTCATGAATTCTGCAGTCTTCCCACAACTGCTATCATAAGCCACGCATGGGGTGTCTTTTTAAGGATAAAACAAATTCCAGCCTG
>VWZT01016552.1:498422-528731 GCA_013397055.1 Pachycephala philippinensis | reverse complement strand
CAGTGCCTTTTTATATGCAAAATCGTGAGAAGCGATTGGTCTAAAACCCTGTCCATCAACTCAGTCTCTTCAAACCACCACACTGGTGAAAGGCTAGATGAGAATATTATGGGAAGTTCCTTTCAAGGTGAAGTCTCACTAATATACATTTTTATACAATATAAATTTTATAGATATAAAAATCATTAACTGTTTAATGATTTTTCCATTTGGGTTCCTAAACTGTATCTTAAATTGAGACTTATATAATCTGTAGAGTTTCTTCCTGCATGGAAGCAATTCCTTATAGGAACTTAGGTGACCTTTCAAAAAGATAATTTGCTTTCCTAGGCGAATAGCCTCATTGAATAAAAGTCTGAACACTAATAAGATAGGTGTAAACACTCTGCTTGTGGCACAGCCACTGATGTCTGATGACTTGGTTGTATATTAAAAACCGTTTGCGATGTGTAGATTTCTATTTCTACAGATTGCTTCTGTGTACTATAGCTTGTAGGCTATTAGAGTTATGTTTTTATTATTTCTGAAGATTTTACAGAGTACTTAGGAGAGCACTGTAGGTATAGAAGCATTTGAGAGAGAATGTGATGGCAGGATGAATGTTATTGAACTGTAAAAACCCTGTGAGTCTAAGTTTTCCATTCCTGATAAGTATGTCATCTGCATGGCTTTGTGATAAGATTATTTAAAAACCTGTTCTGTGCAGAAGCTCTGTAAAAGGTTGACTATGCAAGGCTCTATGTGCTTACAGTTTGTAAGTGTGGATTTTTGGAAGCAATACTTTTCTGTATAAAGATGAAAGGGGTGAATAATAAAACATCATTGGGACAATATGACAGTTTAAATGTGAGCTTATGGCACTCACTGTCAGGTGGGAAAAAAGAGCTACACAAACTAAGTAGTAGTGACATCATCTGGAAAAAGGGGTTGGAAATAATTTTCTGCACTAGAAAAAAAAAGCACTGAATGAATACTACTTAGCTAAAACAATCAGAAATATTTTAACTACTGCCAAATTTTAGGTTCAACTCTGAGCCAAATAAGTCCTGATGGAAGACCATCTTCAAATCATATATTTTTAGTGACTCCTTCGATGTCATACAAAATTGTATTTTCTACTAACATTCCAGATACTAACATGGCATTTCTAAATAGAACCCATAAGTTCATTTTAATTCTCAATTTTAATTCTATTTTATTTTTTTTATCCTTAAAGAGATTTAGTTTAATTATAATCTTAAGGACAGGCATCTACTTGTGTTATCAAATGCAAATATGTATTTGGTTCATATCTTCCATGAGTCAACAAGAATAGCATAGTCACAAGGCAACGTCCTACCCAAGCTATGGGGCTGTCTTCAGGTGGAAAGAATGGCTCACATAAATCTTTCTAGATATCACAATGGAAAAAATACACACAGGTGTCACACTACCCAGTACCCTTACATTCCTCTCACTTGTAATTCCAGCCAGGAAACAGCAAGCTTCACCCTTGGAGAGACTCATAAATAGTTAAGTACCCTCTATCAACAGACAATAAAAGGGAAAAATAACCAATAAAACTACATAATGAACAACTACTGAGCAAACAGAGCTATAGCACTCAAACACAGTGAAGTTATTGCCTAGGCTATTACAAGGATTTTACAGTAATATCATTTGATTTTCCAGCTTCACGGCAATTATATCAAAGGTCTTTTACTCTTTTGAGATGTGTATCATTGCTTTAAAATAAATTCTATTATGAAGTCCAAGGTGGAAAGGAGAAAGAACAAAAAGTTGTTCAAGGTCACAGATAACCGTGTTCAATAGCTTATATGTAATATTTTGTCATCTTTCTTTAACTCATGAAAGTCAAGTGATGTTATATTCTGCTTCCTACACAAAGGATGCAGTACAGTAAAACTTTTTTTTTTTAATTTCTATGCCACCATATATATAAGGGAAGCTGAAATTCTTGATTTTGGATGCAAATTAGAATTTGCATAGTTCAGGTTAAATTGACTTTGGCTTCATCTCACAACATCTGAAATCATACTGCAGTTCTCTGGTGCTTTCAGGACATAATTAGATAAATTCATAGATTAAGCTGCTCCTGGCAGTACTTCTGTGAATAGTGAACCAATTCCACAGCACATTGAAATACAAACTGTAGTTGCAATACCAAGTTGGCAATGAATCTTTGCTGTTGATTGTTGTGTGCCATATGGACCCACTTAAGCCTCTTCCATTTTTGGCTCTGGAAGAGAAGGCAGCCATTGTGGCCAGTCATGAGGTCAGTTTGGAAACCAAACGGCCCAGGTGCAAAAACTTCAGCAGGGCCATCTGCATCCATGACTGGTTTTTTGGCTACATTTATCCCTGCCCATATTTAGACATGATATCTGCCTTCTTGCGTAATGCCACCATTTTCTGCCAAACAGAACCCAGTAAGTCTGTCCTAATTTGTGTTGCAAGTGATCACAAAATACACCCAGTATATTGCTAATTTCTGTGTCCTATTCTAATCTTACACTTAAATATGAAAAGAGCTAAGATACTTTTTCAGACTATTTCTTCTATCACACAAAGCACACAGAAGTTCAGATGAAAGTTCTTACAAACTTGAATGTGGATATTAATACTCACATTTTAAAAAGTTTGATGCCAGCTACCAAGGAAAGTTGAGATACTCAGAGGAAAGATTAGAAGTGTAATTATAATGATATTGATATGGCTACAGCCTCTTACTTTGTACAAAATGGCGAATGCATTATCCTTTGATACACAATTCTTAAAAACGCTAGATAGATGCACGTTAATCAAGCTTATTTTGTGCTCAACAGTATCACAGTTAACAAATATCTACTGGATATTTAAATCATACTTACTTTTCCTGCCACTCCTTTCTGAGACAAAAATAATTACACCAGTCTTTTATTTTTCACCTCACAAAAATATTAAATAAGAAAAAAGTATAAATTAGACACATTGCAATGCTGTTTGAAGAGCAAGCAAAGCACATTCTAAAGCAAGTCATTAATTTCTTATATTAATACCATTCTGTGGGTACGTTTTCTGTTTGTCACTGTTAAAATAAGACATCATGTTTAACCTTCAGTTTGGAGAAAGCACTGATAAAGGGTACTTGTGCAAAATCTAAAGAGAGTCTCATCCCAACTGTTGTCACTCAATTTCTGTGTTTTTCTAAAAGCATGCAACGAAAAATCAAGAAATAATGAATCAAGGTCACAACATTTAACAAGGACTTCACAAAATTTGTATTAAAAAAAGAAATAGCTCATAAAACACACAAAACATGTACAGAGGTGTATTAAAGTCACATACTAGAATTCTTCTATTCTCATTGTTATAATATATAGCATACTTCCAGTTTCATACTATGCTTTGTTATAGCTTTCTCAGTTTTAAAATTGATTAACAAATCCTTTCTTTATTCTGAGCTGGAGAAAAACACTTCTCAAATGCAATTCTTCCTTGCCCTGCTTTCCTCTCTCCTTTGTGCCAAACTGTTACACAAACCAGTTTTGTCACTGGTTATTTTAGCTGATGCAACATGTGTGTACAGGACAAAGCATCTACAGAAAATTCTGCCTTGACTCAAAAGCAAATAACAATTATAGAACCAAGGAGCTTTGCATAACAGCATTTTAGGATGGTATAAGCTGCACCAAAATGAAGTTCTGATAGCAAATGAAAATGCCAACAGGAAGTTGCATCGTGGTCAAAGTAGCTTTCCATTTTTAATTTCACTTCAGAAAAGTGAGAGTCTTCAGAAAAGTCTCACTCCCTGCTTAGAGTTAGCTTTGAGTCTCTGCAACAGTGGCCTTAACCTTATCCACAGGCCTTCAAGAAAGTCATGTTTTATAGTCTGCTGCCTCCGAAAAAAAATCCTGCAAAAATGCTTTTCCTCCCAGGAAAGAAGTAAAATGAAGGTGACAGTCTGGAATACTAGTGAACTGGCAGTTATTTCACATTGAGTCTTTGTCAAATGACTGACAATACATTTCAGAAATACGTGAACAGTGGCAAACACATACAAACCTTTGGAGAGCCCTAGAACTTATTTGTATGTATTTTATACGAAGGATATGGAATAAATGCATCCAGAAAATGATTTAAAATTCCAGACATACATGCTGCACTCTGATTGGCAGCTCAATAATGCCTAGGAAATACAGGTTTCTTTGCTTGATTTTTGTGTATGGATTCTGCCTCATATTAGTAATGAGCTGCTCCATTCCAGCCAATGCATCTTGGGGCACTCCTTCAAAGATTACAGTGTGGCTGTTTGAGCTTCATTCTTTACAAAATCATTTAAGTGCAGCAGTTACCTAATTCCATGTCTTGTATGGACTATACATATGTTTGTGTAACTGTATGTGTGTACTCTACTTAGATTCCTTTCCCTTTTGTACTGATAAACACATAGAAACCCCAAACTATTCATCATTCCACAATACTAAACAAATTCTAAATGTCTCCCTTGTATTGTGTCAGAAAACCCAACAAGAATTTTTATTGTGATTATCGATAGGTAACAATACTGATACAGAAACAGGGATCCAAGCCAGCACAATTTCTCCAGTGCAGCACACAAATGTCAGAGACCCCTCCTGTGTTGCATCCATGAAGATGTGTGTGATGGCCACACCATGTCTACAATAACAGCCCTGCCAAAAGATGCTGGCTAGGAGCCAAAATCACAGCCTGTTCTCTAACAAGAAGAGAAGAGATATGATAAGAGAAGCCATAATCAACACCAAACATACTGACATAAATCTTTACAAATACAATGCAAGTGCTTTTGACTTGTTCATTCTGTTTACTGTTAAGGTTTTCAAGTAAGCTCTCTTGAATCCACCAATTTCACACTGGCTTCAGACACATCTGCAACTACTATATTGCATATTTGTAAAAGCAGAGCTCACAAAGTACTACTGCTGCATTAACATTTCCTCAAAAACTAAATAAATAAGTAAAACACCTTACAGAATACCTGACTATGTGCTTTAGTTACAGCCATGAGGCTTCTCCTTTTTTCTATTGTTCACTTGTTACCAAGTTATCAGCTGGGACTTTTCACCTGCACACAGTCAAGCAGTTATAACTGGGAACTCTGCCTTCCCTCCCCACAGAACATGAACATGTAGCTGACTTACCTGTATCAAGCTATTTATAAAAACAAGATTTCTGTTCAAAGATACAAAGGAAAGATCAAATTGCAATACAAATAATTTATGTTCTGTTTAATTCTATGTTAAATTTGCATTTTCCGAGTCACTACAATGCCCCTTTGAGTGTTTCAGGCTTATCTATAATTGGGGAAACATAGATAAACATCACATTGCTCTAAATCTTCATAATCTCAGAATTAGTATGGTATATTTGCAAATGTTCATGTGATAGACTAATTTTTCTATCTGAAAAGAAAACCTGGGAGAAATGACAATGAAACAACATGTAAATTTAGCTTTAAAATACTTACAGAGACAGCACTGTATTTAATAGCACATATCAAAATAAAAGAGATTGTCATGTTCTTAATCAGTCCAAATATATAACAAGCTTAAAGGAAATCTCTCTACATCAGACTCTACAAAAGGATATGTCAGCACAAATGTAAAGGACTTGGGGTTTTGAGATAAACCAGCCTTGAACAATAATCTTCTGATAAATCTCAAATTCCAGATGGTCTTTGTGGGTTTCAGACAACAGATGTAGTCAGAGAGCATCATGATGAGGTATCTGGCTTATTCTTAAACAGTAAATGTAGATAGTGGTACTGTTTTGATATTACTTAAAATAGTATCTAGCATATATATATTTTTAAAAGAACCACCTGATCTCCTGTAAGAACATATCACAATATCCTTACCTAGCTCTCAATATCTGCATGCAGGTATTTGTTAAGCAATGCAACATTGCAAAAGGGATTTTGGAATTTATCTAGCCTTCCACAAATGTACAAAATACAATCTGCTACTTTACTACCTTTGTGATAATGTTATGGCTACAAAGTGCTTTTAATCCAAATGCAAATCTCCAAATGTTCTTACACTAAAACTGTTTTCAATTTTTTTGACACAAGTTCTTAATTAATTTGGCTTCTTGATATTATAAGCTATAGAAGAGCAACTACCAAAAAATGATATGTCAAATCTTTCCCATACATCAGGCATAATGCTATTTTCATTGTATCTTTACAAGACATCAGATATGTTAATATTTATGGAGTATACACGGAGGAATACTGCTAGAATTAATAAATAATAAAGCTAATATTTTTTTCAAAAATAAATCATCAGATATCTCATTATAAACTGGATGTCTTCAGATGTAGATAATTTAGTACAGTAATAAATAACAGGAGAACACATTGCTGATGGAACTATATTTCATTATTTAAAATATCTCGCTACTCATGTAAGAATGCATTCTTTTGTGTTCAAAAACATGTAAATAGAACTGGTTTAGAATTGTGGGTACTTTCAAACAAATAAAATTAGGTTGCCTCTAGCATGCCAGGTAGACATTCCTGAGCAGATGTATATAATGTACTGCTTCTCAAAGGCACTTTGAAATCATCCTGGGATGTGTCTTTGGCAAAATGTTGCTCAGAGTTTGGCCCATTGTTCCTATTGTCTGACAATAATGGGATTCTTCCATCTTGAGCAGCATGTTATCTTAGAGGTTTTAACCTTGCCACTTTTGAGTCTTACCTGCAAAAATCAATAATAGGCAAGGGTTTGGGTGGGGGGGTTGTGCTACAATTAATTAGCAAATTATGGGGTTAGACTTTATAGAGGTCTTGCATAAAATTTTGTGGTACCCAATGACTCAGCAATAACATCTAAGAATTTGGTGCATGGTGGTACTTGCACGCAGTATCGTTAATAAGTCTGTCTCCATTCTGTGCATCCAGTCTCAAGGTTCAGTTTTGTAAAATCAATTGGATCTCAACCCAGGGAGTCTACATGGCATACTCAGTATTCTGAGAAGTGCTGGAGGAGTGGCCCCTTCTCTCTACAGCTGGGATTTTCAAAGCGTGCTAGAGAAAGCAGGTTGAGTTCTCAGTGAAAGTCAGAGGGAACTGATGCTGAACTCCATTAAACCCCTTTCATTTGTAAAATCACAGCCTATTCTCCTTGACCTGGGACATGTCTTCATTCTCTTTCTAATCTATGCCTGGTATGCATTGTACAAGTGTTAATTAACTGATAGTAACATAATTAACAAAATGTTGCTATGGATCATTGTAATTCAGTTTCAGACACTGACAATGAAATATAAATATAATGTTAAAAGAACAACTTGCTGCCAAGCATAATGGAAATAGGAATATCAATATGAGTTAATGATTAAAACTCCAGAACCTTCAAAAGTAACTCACAGCTCTATTGCTTTATTTTCTTACAGCTCTCTTCCTCTTTTCTATGGAGTTCCTAATCTATACACAGTATATGACTATGAGATTTACATATGATTTTAGTAAATCACTAAGCCCATTCTGCTATTGAATTTCTCAGTATGTGACTTCGTGAACCGGTTTTATGTCAAAAGCACATTAAAAAAAGATAAGCCCAGACAGCATTTTCAGGCTGCAACAGATAAGTTAACACTGTATTGTTTAGTTTTCTGTGTCTACACCTAAGTGACAAGCTGATGATTTGTTTAAACATTAGGAATTTAGATATGTACTGATCAAATATTATCTAAGAAAAGCTTGAAGTGAAGTGGCATAGAAATTGATATTTAATTTATTAATTTACTTTATAATTCAAGGACTTATACTAGAAGCTAAGATGAAGTGGAAAGCATAAACTGAATTATCCACCAGGTGGATTCCATTACATTTCTACATCTGCAAATTCAAAATCCTGATAACTGAAACAATAATGTTACAAGCAGTAAACCAACACGCAGCCAGTAAGAAAGTAACAGAATGTTATTTACTACAGTTGCCATTGGTTTCGATAGTGCCATGATGATTTATCCAGTAAGGACATGGTTCTCTGCAATCTACAAAATAACTCCTTTTGTCTTTTCATCATCATTTACTAGGTTAAGATTAGGCCTTTTTAGACAACTGTAATAACACTGTTGAAAGGGGAAAAAAAAATATTTACACTGAATTTTAATGATATTGTTATACAGATGAGCCAACCTTCTATATCCAAGAAACAAAATTCTAAGCCAACTTTACATTTAACAGTAAAGGAACAAATCCTGATAGGTTTTTATTTCCAAGCTCCTAGAGGTGCCCAATAACCCTATTAATGTTCTACGCAGTCTTCTTCTCAATAACTCTCCCAGTGCAGCAGCTCTCTGGTCAGTGGGATGAGAAAGACAGGGAGAACATCCCGGAAGAAGAGGAATGAACAGAGTAATAATAAAAGTAAGCATTTTGCTTATTCTGCTGATGCTTTAAGCTGAAAACAATGCAATCACAGGAACTTCCAGAAGTATTTTCAGAGCTCAGTAAGGTAACAAAAGGGGTCCATAAATATGGCTCAGAGCTGCTTTCTATTTTCATCTTTCCTTTATTTGCCATTGGACTCAACCCAGCAGAGTGACGATGCAAGATATTGAGTCCCACATTCAGAAGCTGAATCTGACTTTTGGAATCTATAGTTTCTGTATCTTTCCACATTTGAGGCTCAGAGTTCTCTACTGAAACAAAGTCCACAGGAGAAAGCACAATTCCTTATTTTGAGGGATATCTGCCTGTCTTACAAGAGTTAAACAGTGTTTGAATCCTTTCCTGCAAACAATTTAGATGTACCTATACACATGAAGAGCCCCACTGAAATTAACAGGCCAGATAAAATGCAAAATTACAGGAATAAATGTTGTGGGACTGGGACTTTGAGCATTATACATCTGCTCTTTCCCAAAAGATAAGATGAAGTACATCGTTTTTTCCACCTGCACGTCATGTGAAAATGGAGCTCAGGGAAGCATGCATCCTAAAAAGACAAATGACAACAGCAACAAGATGCCATTCCTGAGAAATATATTTTAAAGTTATTCCGAAGTTCCCCTATGACCTCTCATAGGTAACATCTACAGATCACCAATACAGAATACAGAGAGAAATTGTACAAAGAAAAAAGTGTTTCATATATACATAATGTTTACAGATATTACAGAAAAAAATGACAGTTTTTTTCCTTGATTTTATTATGAGAAAGGGGCTACTTTTTGCATTTTAGGTTTAAGGGTTTTTATCTAAGAATTCTGTGTGTTTATCCAAGGTAAATATGCAAACATTAATAACGTAAGAACACGGACATTGTTTGGGATTAAATTAAAACCATTTGCCTTATGCATGCTCATTTCCTTTTTTACTACTCAATTCC
Organism: Pachycephala philippinensis; assembly: GCA_013397055.1. Lineage (NCBI taxonomy): Eukaryota > Metazoa > Chordata > Aves > Passeriformes > Pachycephala > Pachycephala philippinensis. The sequence continues at coordinate 519,369 of VWZT01016552.1, read as the reverse complement.
CCTATGATGCCATCTGATCACTTCTTGAATGTCCCCTGTGCTTTTGCCTTAACAATCTTGCCTGGTAGGCCATTCCACACGTTTGTGATTCTCGGCATGAAAAAAATGCTTCCTGACATCTGTTCTGAATTTGTTTCTCTTTAATTTCCATTTATGCTTCCTTATCCTAACATCTGTGTCATTGTGAAAACGGTAATTCAGATTGACGTTATCTGTGCCATTTAAGATTTTACATTCCCCAGCTAAAAGCTACTCATAACCATGTAGTGGTTTTGTACTTCTTATTGATAGCTAGCTTAGCAACATTGCCTGGCTCTAATTCATGTTTTAGGTTATACTTCAGCTTTGTTGTTGTTTTTTATTCTGTTTTCATGCACGTTTCTTCCAAGCTGAGGGTTAGCACTGTACTCTGTGGGCCATTTTCAGCCCATGGGTGTTCCCCACAGCTGTTGTATAAGAAAGGAAGTTGAATTTGGCCCAATAAGCTTAATGGGGGTATCAAGAGGACTGTACATTATGCTAATTCCTGCCGTGGGCTATGAGTGTACCTTTGGTATCTCTACAAGTCTGGGAGTTAGGAAACTTTTCAACTGTTTCTCTCCATGGCTTACAGGGGCTGGAGCAACAAACCATACTTAGTGAATATCACATAAAAATAATTTCCCCCCATTTTGTCCAGACAGATAGGGAGGTAAAAAGGATATTGAAATTATTCGTTATAGTTCCCCCATGTCAACAAAAGGATCAGGGACTATTTTTTCTACACCTTTAAATCCCTAAGACTGGGACAAAGTACCTCCTTTCACTTGTCCTTAAAGAACAGATTAATTCCAAGAGATGAACTGTCAGAGCTCAGACTCACAACAAGCACAGCAATTACCAACATGTTTAACAGCAGTTAGCAAAGTGCCCATTTTATATGCTTGGTATCTATGATTGAGCTAAAACTGGACTATTTCTCATACTAAAAAATATAGAAAAGTAAAGCAATATAGCAGCTGATTAGGGAGCGTGGGGTAAGGGCTCCTGCTGGAGAACATGAAACAACTATTGATCCCTTTTTCATGGTAATAAAGAGGTACAACTCATACAGAGCTGTGTCTCAAATCACAGCCAAGCTTTACTCTTTTGCTTCTAAAATACTGAAATTAGGTTCTATGAAATTATGGAAGAATTAGGAATATTTTAGGTATTTATTTACCTTACTTATTCTTGACTGTTGACAACCCAAAGGTGATACTGAACCATGAAAGCAGTACTGCCTAGAAAGGTTCAAACAATAATTGTTAGCACTTAATTGCCCTACATAAACTCCCACCAATGTATAACCTTTTAAAGGGAGTATTTCTGAAGAGACTGAAAAATTATTCTGTTTAATTCCACCATGCTAACAGAGTGTTTTTGAAAATACACCTAGTTACCAAGAAGATCTGAACACAAACATTTGAGGTTTTCTCAAGTTCATAATTTTCTTTCTGCATATAAGCAGATAATACGCTTAAAAGTATTATTCAATGTATTTCCTAAACAGTAAGAAAATAAGAACAGTCTGTTTCACTGTACTTGGAAAGAGTATATGTTCTGCCTAACTAGGTTACCTAGGTTTTTTAAATGAAAAACTCTGTGCCCATCATTCAAAAACTATGTATTCTACAAGGTAAAAGAGAAGATAAAGGTGACATTAATCTTCTTTCATAAAGGATTACCTTGATTCATTCATCTGGATGAAGTAGTGGACTTTGAAATACCCAAAAATGATCCAGCTTATATCTCTAGAATATGTCCAATGAGATTAAAAAAAAAAGACCAAAATCACAAGATATTGTGCAAGTAAACATGGTGGAGGCGTGTATGAATCCATGTAGGAGGGGAAACCAATTTAAAAAATGAAGTATTCAAGAAGTAATGTGTCACCTAAAACGTGTCTCACATCAAACAGCCAGCAAAGAACTGCAGGAAAGGTGGAAAAGGAAGGAGCTCTTATCAAGATCTGTTTTAATTAAAGGTGAGGAGAGAAGAATTTTCACATATTATTTACAGGCAGTGCAGATTCCTTTCATTTCAATTGGGTTTACCAACAGTAAACATGGCATTCTAATAGCTTCTACTGAAGAGTGTGATGGTTTTTAAAAATACTCACTATTTTCTCAAGTAAAATGAGAATTATTTTTCATCATGTCTTTTAGGTTGCTTAATTTAGGCAGGAAAAAAGGTATTTTTTAAAAATGCTTGATATTCTGGAATGCAATAGCAATTCCTGTACTTCCAAGTAATGCTTCCTGTCTTACAAAGCAGGCCTGGGTTACTGACCCTACTCTAACTAAGCTTCTTCTCTGATTAAAAGGCAAGTATCTTTCATGGTTATATCATTTTAAAACCTATTCAGATGTGATAACATTTTTGCTCCTGTATCTTGGCAACATGATTTATTCCGTTAACACTGAGTGTTACAATCTGAAAAAGCAGTACCATCTGGGTTGAATTAATAGCCTACCCAGAAAAATAAATGAGAATGGTCTGCTATAATTAACATGTAGGTAAAGTATATTTAACAGATTATTATAATTAATATATCAGTTACCGATTTAATGCTAAACAGAATTGTGAACACAAGATATTAAGATTAGTTACCCTTTCTGTATGTGCCTAGTAAAAATTCAACAGAAGAATAGATCCAAAGAATCAATAAAATTGACCTTAACATTAAGAAATTACAAGCAAAGAGAGACACTGTAGGGTATTATGAAATAACACTAGAAAATTACTCGTTCCATGAATTCTGAATTAACACCTGTAAAACTCAAATGTGGCCTGAAACAAATCCAACCCCCACCCAAATGCTTGAGTGATTAATTTAAACACTGTTAAAGGCATCCATCTTTGTAGATGTACAGGGCAGACCTGTTCCTTAAAGCTGTCTTTGAATTACATAAAATGAAAGATACAGCAGAAAGTCAACAAAAGAGATGTGGGTTTGATCAAAATGTCATAAAGCATTATCACCCATGCTGCGCTTTGTTGGTGAGGTTTTTATATGACACAAATGCTGGTTTTGTTTTCACAAGCTACCAAAGATCCAGGGGTTATTTAGCAACCTCCTCAACCTCTGTGTTCCAAGAACAAAGTTCAACCTTTTTGCTCCCCCACAAAAAGCATTTAACTTTTATTCTAGGTCCTAGATGTCTTTTCAGTTGACCTGATATGGCATTGCCAAGAGATATCAGATAAACAATAACACATTCACAATCCCTACTTGTGCATCTCTTTCTTTCTGTGTAGTAACAAATCCAGAAACTCACAAAGAACTGAAGATTAATACATGAAACTAATGCTTCACACAGAAATTAAATGGGTTTTTTTTTTCAAGAAAAGGTTTCCAACTGCCCACTCCTCAATTTCCCCCCACCCCTTGCATAATTAGGGCTTTTGTGTCTCCAGAATATCTTTAAATTCATGTTATGATAAATCTTGTTTATTACTGAAAAGACTAAGGGTCATTTGACAATGGTGTTGGGCACATTACAAATGAAGTATGTAGGAGAATCCATTCTAAAGGCTTGCAATTTAAACAAGGAAGACAAAGAGAAGATGAAAGAGGGAAATTAAATTCAAATGCAATTAGAGAGCCAGGGGAATTCCCTGCTTTTCTCCTGACTTCCACTTTATGGACAGACAAAAAAGTTAAATGCAATAAAACAGTAAGATTTTTAAACACGTTTGGCATGACAAAATCATGAAACACTTACAAACAAGGCCATAAATAACAACAGAAACCTAAACCAGACATCCCTATTCAGCACATGGGTCTCACTGAAAAATTAGGAATAACATTGAAGTTAATTAGGTTAAAATAATTTTTTTAAAATTCAGATAATGTTGTCGAGGGAGGGGGAAGCCAAAACATTAATTGGCATAACTTTCTACTACTGGAATTCCAAAATTCCTACTGCACATCAATTGATTGTGAAAAATGCAGAACACAAGACTGGCATGTGGATCACAGGGAACATTTGGAACTTGCAGGATTCCACAGTTACATAGCTGAAGTAGAATGCTACAGTATTCTACAGTAATTGTTACCATTTAAATAATTACTTTAGATGATTAGTGTAGAATAGGAAGTAAAAATCAGCCAGAGATAATTACAAGCATGGCAGAAAAAGTTTCAGAAGCTTCCATGTAGAAATTAAGATGAAGAGCAACATTATGCATTCCTTTCCTCATTCACGTCAACTACAATGCTGCTGCTAACATTCTCCAAGACTTTAATTTCCAACTCCAAGATATATTCCAAAGTAATTATATTCCCAGCTAAATCAAATTTGCATTCTAATGCAATGTGTTAGCAGTATTGTCACATGGTATTATGTCAATAGATTATGACATTTAAGTTCTGCAAATTTTGCCTTAACATTACTGAAGCAGCTATTAGGATTTTTGAGAAATCAAATATGGTTTAGGATTTATGTCTTACTCTGGAACAGCTGGTATTAGTCTCTGACACGATTCTAAACTAGGTGGATCTCCATTCTGTTCCAAAGCCCTAAGTCCATAATTCTGTAACCCACCCAGACTCTTATTAATTAATAGATAATATACAGTCACACCTAAGTGAAAAGCAGCCTGGATCAGTAGGAATTGGTCTTGTGCATTGTAGAAGCATATTAGTGCTGCTAACAACCAGAACTGGATTTCTCACTTTATCTATAGCTGATAAAAGTATAGAAAGATTTTTTTAAAAAATGCTTCAGAATTATTTTCTGTAAGTTTTTGCAAAATCATTTTTGCCAATTGGAACATAAAGGTTGCATAAATGACATAAATTATTATTTTTAGTTGTCTTGATATATAAAAGCAATCAGAAAGGTTTTATAGGAATACCATTTTGACACCGATTTGGACTTTACCATAGTGTGACTGCTGTAACACAGTCACCATCACATGTCCCTTAACATGCACAGAATGGAAGAAAAGGGAAGAAAGGTCATATCTGACAGGAGTAAGATTCAAGGGTTTGGGTGAACAGTTGTTATCAAAAAAACAGGCAAGAAGTGACTGACACAGAAGTCCACAGTAGCAAAGTGAAAATAGGAGGAAACAGAAGCACAGGCTTTTTTTACAGAATGTAAATGTCTTCCTTGGGATAATGCATATGGAAAATAGTTAAAAGGCAAAGAACAGCTGCATAACCATTCCCTATGGTAAAGAAATGTAAAGGAAGTTTATAATATTCCACAATGTCATTATAAGTGCCTGAGTATTCTCTTTTGGAAGTCAACTAATTTACCTGCAGGAAAGATATGTGTGTCTTCTGGTATGAAATGACTTTCATCAGCCCTGAATAGTGTCTTTTTCACTTTATCATAAATTAGATACAGGCACTGAACTAGTCTTTATGAAACTAAAGTTTCACAACTAAAGTATCACAACATTGCTGCTACATAGACAATGATCCACAAGTGAAAAAAGTTGAATTTTGTTGTTTCGTGAGTTCCCATTGTAAATAATTGATTTCTGCACTTAAAGCCTTTCCAGAAATTTTAAGGCATTTTTTTCTATCAGGTCTTATTCTCCATTCGTAAGGAAAGGAATAGATAGGTAATATTTCTAATAGTTATTTTCTTTAAGAAAAAACCAGTGAGAGGTATATTCCTGGTCTTAAAGAAATCCTTAGCCAAAACACAGCTATCTTAACCTGACAACTTTATACAGGTCAGCTGTATTTGTCCTCCATCAACATCATCTAAAGAAGCACTGTTCTAATTCAAGAACAGAAAGGCTGATGATACAATATGATCCATAAAACACACCAAAACAAGCTATGATATAACTCTGGCATTTGCATTACAGGAATCACAACAGTACCTATACTGGAACTGAAGCTCTGCTGGAGCAAGGGCAATGCACATCTAATGAAAATAACATTTATTCTTGAAAAGACATCAATCTAAGTGAAAGATGAGAAGAGCAGATGAACACAATAAGGAAGCAAATGATAACAATGGAAGATAAGAGAAGCAGCATGATAAACTTAGGTCACAGCACACAGCCTGCTGAAGTAGCATGAGCTTATCAAGAGCTTAGGCAGGCTTTGGTTAAGGACCACCAAGTTTTATGGCATTCTTTTAACCACTGGAGGGCTCTTGTATTTTTTCCACAAATACCTTAGTAAAGAATCAACATGGTAAATGTTCTTGTTAATAGGGAGTCCCTAGTTGCCACATAACCAGCATGCCTGTGCAATTTCATGCAAATCAAATTCAATTTACAGTGCTTTTATTTTATCTGCAATTAAAAGTTGAAAAAAAGGAAGGAAAAAAACCCCTCTCAAGTAAAGGCTATCTATTTCTTCATAAATAGGACACCTTTTCAGAGACTCTCTTTTGTATGCAGTGGCAGAGATGAGATCTGTACAAAACACAAAAGGAATAAAGTATCAGTGCTCGGTATTGTGAGGGCATTGCCCAGATTCCCTGTCAAGTCTCAGTTCTGTACAGGCAATAATAACCATTACTGGGCTTTTTGGGTTTCAGTCACTGCTGTGACTCTCAATACAATGAATATAACACAAAAAAACATTTTAAAACTGCTGATAAAACCCCTTTCTTTTTCCACCTTTGAAAAAGTGTTGGGAGAGTTTCTGACAAAAGAAGGAAGTAATTTCAGTGAAAGGGATAATGGGAAGTATATTGAATGAGAAAGAGGATGGAGGGCAGGAAATGCAACAATAAAGTTTAATTAAATTAAAGAACAAGCTCCAGCAGTGAAGTATATGCTGGAATAATTTTTTTTTTTCCTAAGAACTGACAGAAAAAGTTTAACATAGGTTATTGAAGGTAAAAATATAACCATTGGATATAATATNTATTTAATTCAAAAGATAATGTTCCACTGAATACCTCCTCTTTTTTTAACAATTTACTTTCTGTAACATAGTTGAGGAAACTAAAAGGAGTGTGATACATGGAGGATCTAAACTAGCATCCTCAGAGATACTTATTTCAGGTCATGGAAGCCAATCAATGTCAGAAAGAATAAGGAGGTACCATTATGAGTACCATAACTTAAAACAGGTGTTTGAAATGATAGATCCTGCTGAAATCAAAAGCCACTTCAAACCATATCCTGCTTTTACAGACAGAGACTTTATTGATCTAATAACATTTCAGTTCCGGGGCAGGTGGGGAGGAAGGAGTTAAATCCCCAGCATAACTGAATGACATCACTAGTCACCTTACACATTAGAAATTCAAGTATATTAAAAAATGATCACAAAGTTTAGTATCAAGGCCCCTACAGCTTCTACCCAAAAATGTTCCTTTGCAAGCCTCCTTCTTAAACTTTCAGACCAATATCCACATTGCTGTAATACTGGCACAACAGGATTTTGTCCTTAAATTCCACTATCATGCACCATTTTAGAGGGAAGCTAGAGCTACAGATCCCTATGAAACTCATCAACCTTCATACACTTTCCCCTTTTCAGTTGTGTGATTTTCCCCACATGGTGTGAAAGAAAAGTTTTTAAGCCACTTGTGATTTTGCGATGACAGCATGACTTGCATTAGCCACAGTAAAACCAACACATAAAGCAACTGCGAGCAGAATCACACAGAAGTGATAGAATAGGAGCTGGTGGGATGCTCTCTGTGCCACAGACTTGCCACCATAAAAAATCCAAAGTAAAACACTCCTGAGTTCTCAGACCCCAAGAACTCCTGGGACTGAGACTCCCACCTAGCATTGCCTAGGAGAGCAATAGGCACAGGTCAGAGCTGGTACCCAGTACCTCTGCCAGCTTTGCCTGGCATCGATGGGATTTACAGCAGGAGAGCTGCATTGCCAGTTGCCTGGCAATAGCTAAAAGCTTAGAAAGAACCTGAGCTGCAATTGCATTTTGAAACTGACTGAAGGAAATATTTTTTCCCATACATTTTAACTTTCATATTTAAAACAATTGACACACCAAGACTATCAGTTACAAAAGGGGTTGGTTTTAAGATTTGAGCATGGTTTTGGCTTCCTTTTCTTGACATTGCCCAAATTTGATTACCTTCATTTCAGCAGCAGTTAACAATACAGTATTCTAGCCAGCATTCTGGGATGAGAACTTAACGTACTGAACTGCTGGTCAAATAAAAATAAAAAAATCAACATTATAATTGAGCTCCTCTCAAAAGAGAGCATCACAGACTATGTTTACAATGCACCTGACAGAGAAAATGAGTATTTTGCAGGAACAAAGATTAATTCATAGATATATATGTGATTTACTGTCACTGTTTCTGGTGCAACCAAAGCAGCACTACTGACAGAAAGATTCCCACACTATGGTTAAAAAAGGTAAAAAAAAAAAAACAAAACAGCTGTTAAGAGATTATTCCATATAGTAGATCAATCTTTTTTCACATATGGCTTTTTTACAACTTCTTCATTACTTTTCTTCAAACCAGAAGTATAACATTAAAAAAACCCTATAGAGCTGTAGACTCCCTTTAGGAACATATTGCCTGTGCTTACTGTTTACAGATGGTAAAAATTTTGGGAGTATTTTCCAGTGTAGTTTACATTTGGGATAATATTTTATATATATACAAACATATATACATACATCATGTATTTAAAGAATACTTTGGCAGACAATTTTATATCAATGGTAAATGGCCCTTAAACTGAAAATAGCTTTTATCTTTAATTGTCAAACTATAAAGTTGCCTTACACTAAGTAATTTTCCTTGAAAGGAACAATGTAAAGTGACAAAACAATAGAAGTCTAATCTGTTGCAAAGGACATAAAAATTAATCTATAGAATTTAAAGCATCTTGAACACTACAGAATCTGGGAGCCATAAAGGAGTATGGGGACAACACTGTACAAGAAGTTTACAAAACATACTGTCACCAACCTGATGTCACTGTTGAATTTAAAAAAGTATCCTTTATGAACCTCATCATCAGGTTTCTAAAAAAGCATATTTAGTGGTAATTATAACTCTTCAGAGAAAAACTAAACCCAAGAATATATGTATTTTTGAGCTTGTGGTACCAAGTTTTTGTCATTGACCATGCTGAATTTTCTCTGGCCTCCCACACAACTTCAGAGCAATGGCTGGTAGCTCCATCAGAGCCTTCAGCTCTGCTTTGGGTTAAGCACCATCTCCTTCTCCTTTCTTCTGCTGGTTTTCGCTGAGGTAGAGTTAATTTTCTTCCCAGTGGCCAGTATAGGGCTGTGTTCTGGATTTGTGCTGAACACAGGATTGATAATGCAGAGATGTTTTTGTTACTGCTGAGCAGGGCTCACACTGAGACAAAGCCTTTGCTGCTTCTTGTACAGCCAGGCTGGGATGCCCAGGAGGAGACACAGCCAGGACAGGTGACCCCAACCTACCAAAGGGATATTCCAGACCATGTGACATCATGCTCTGTATATAAAGCAGAAGGAAAAAGGGGAAAGAGGGGATATTTGGAGTGATGGTGTTTGTCTTCCCAAGTCACCATTCCATGGGATGGGGCCCTGCTCTCCTGGAGATGGCTGAACACCTGCCTCTCCATGGGAAGGGATGATTTAATTCCTTGTCTTGTTTTGCTTTGCTTGTGTGGATGGCTTTTGCTTTCCCTATTAAATTGTCCTTACCTCAACCCACGAGTTTTCCAGCTTTTACCCTTCCAATTCTCTCCCTGATCCCACCGGTGGGGGAGGAAGAGAGCAGCTGCCTGGGGCTTGGCTGCTGGCATGGGTTAGACCACAACATATCTCTATTTGAAGAAATTACCTCTACTTCTGTAAAGAAGCTGTTCCACTAAAATGTAGAAGCTGATTATTTTGAGTTGCCTAAAAGCCTCTAAAATCAGAGAGCACATCTACCTGTGTCCCACCGGATACCCTCTGGCAGATCCATAGGTGTACACGGAGCAGCAGCACGAGGTGCAGCAGGATCATCCTGTGACCCAAGAGGGAACAGCTGCCTCAGCGGGCACTGCAACCTCCAGATTAGCTCAAGCACTCCCAGAGCATTTCTACTTTCCAGCTTGTTACTTCTGTCTACTCTGGTCCATGTTATTTATTTATTTTAACCCCGATGTGATTTGTTATCTTTTACGCAAAAGGGCTGATCGATGTTCCCCACTACTAATGCCAAGCTATCAGACCCAAAAAATTCAGTTTTCATTGAGTTTCAATTCATGTGATCATAGCAGCAGTGCTAACCACTAAAAATAAAAGGAGCACTTCACCAAAGGTCTAAACACTATTTGATATAAGAATTGAGATATTTCAAAGTTACTCTCAAAAGCCTTGGCTTTACTTTCAAGAGTAGATGTCTTCTGCTGCTTCTCCTCAAGACTCAGGGAGCTAAATGCAGTCCTCCAAGTTAAGTTTTTTATGACAGGGGTTAGTATTTCAATCAGGATTCTAAGATTTAGTATTTTTTCTTGAAATAGAATGCATATACTGCCGTTCATAAGAAATTAAGGGTTAAAAATTAGAAAAAATCTATGACCTTCATTCAGTTGACTTAGACAATTTCTATTTAACAGTGTCTTGTAAAACAAAAACATAGTCCTGAAGCATCACTCTGTGCAAATGCAGCATTTAAAAAACATTTGAAGTTTTTAAAGGCTTCTAACAGGTACACCCAAGAATATTCCAGAAATGTTTGAGGCTACGAGAAACTGCCTTATTCAAAAGACTCACAACATACCAAAATTTTTAGTTTATGATTAAACTGTAATACATCTCCTTTTTCCTGTAGTACCATGAGACCCTTCTAATTAGGATCCCTGGTTTCTTAAAGCAGATTAGGTACACATAGTATTGTGTGCTCTAGAAAGCCCTTTTTACAGACATGCTAGATTACACCACACAGCATCTTCTGACTGTCAGGAGAAACAAATATAAACAAGGGTCACAAAAATAAGTATTATCTTGATACCTATTAAACTTGAATAGTGTTCAAGTACAAAAGAGTTGTGATAAAATAAATTGGGTATTTTAATGTGTATGAATATGTAATATTTATATTTAATGGTCTATTGTTATAAATTATAAATGTACTTTAAACATACATATCAGGATAGCCCATTATTAACTATAACTATTTTGTCAGGCAGTAATTTGCATTTAATAATTTCAGTCATTTTCTTATTCAGACTTTGTATTTTCCCTTTTGAGTTCTTTTACTCCTCTGTTCCTCTGAGCTTAGGTTACTTTTTCAATGCAGCAAACTGTTGGGATATAATGGTTAAATAATGTGAAATTGCACTGATGCCAGTGAAATAAAAGCGAGTTTTACAAAACCAAGTTCCTTCCCTGAACATAATAACAGTAAATTTCTAGTGTCCTGTAGTGCAATATCCATTAGATTTATTATGTTGCAATTCCCAATCCCACTAGTTCTGCCTGAGGGTGAGTATATTACATTTCATCACAGTTTCATTTTCTCCTACAGATGAGAAATGGGAATGCTATTGCAGTTATGTAGAATGCATGTGTTAAATCTGATCTCTAATAAAATCAAACACATCACAACTCACAGCACTTTAGCACAGTGTCGGCAAAATGAAACACCATCTGTCATCATGTAGAGACTGCCTTATTGTAACACAAAATCAAACTGCTCAGCGTGAACATTGTTATTTAATAAATGGGTAAATGGAAACTGATCATTATGATCTTATTTATTTTAAATGACTGGTTAAAGCTAAAAAGAAATGCATTATAACTTATCAATTAGATGTATGGACGTTACACTAACACCGAGAGCAAACATCCATAAGCCAAGCCAAACTTTTAAATGCCTTCAGTGAAAGAGCGAGATAAATATGCGAGACACACACTTACAACAAAGACGTGCCAAAACGTAGGCTAAGGATAGAAACTGATGAAACAAAAATTCACTGTCTGCACTCATGAGACAAAACCAGCTGAATGCTATGTTGTTAAAGAATAGCTACTTGTAGCAAGCAGGTTTAAAAAAGAGCAAACATCATGTTCTGGTCTGAATGAATTGCAACAATAAAGGTTAGTCATCATCCCAACATAAGCTGCATTCCTAAGAGCTTCTACTTTAGCCATTTTAACACATATCGGAGTGAAGAATGATGCAACATATTTGCTGTTAGTATTAATTAATTGCCTTAAAGAAAAAAAGCGTTTATCAACTAAACTGTTCCTTTCTATTGACAACAACAGATAAAAGAAGATTTCAGGTTTATAATTACAAGAACCTAGATTTGAAAATTTAAATGCCAGCTTATAGTTATATAGGTTACTTTTGCTATTATAACAAAAATCTAAGTCATTTATCTTCAGAAAGGATCTTCACACACCGAATATGTAGTTTTCAAAGAGCTATTACTGTATCTGCAGAGACAATAACATGTGCTGACAAAATCTTAGTAGTCCCATTGCCCTCATATCATATTTAAAGGACCCATGAGCCTGGTAAGATGTCAACAGAAGTATCCAATGCAGCAGCACTGACACTCTGTGATGTCTAAGGGAGCAAACAGAATGCCAGTAAAACCTCACATGTTTATGAACGTGAGAATTTCCTCCATTTCACCGATATCGTGTCATTACTTGAACAACAATTAGCAGGTCAGCAGAAATGCCCCATGCTATGAATGCATTTATGATTATTTTGCTCATTGTATTGGCCTCAGAGGTTATTGCATACAACTTAAATATATCATAGAAGCTGTCTGTTTGGTTTCAGTTTCCTTCAAGGCTTTTTTTTAAACACATAAAAGAATTGTTCGCCTTAGAAAAAAAATCACTATGCCTTGTTCCAAACATGCAATTTTTTTTATATGGGTAATTTACAAACCTAGTAGGTAAGATAGGTGCAGACAATGAATAAAACCTCATTATTTTTACAGCAAAAATTGGGTTTATATGCAGTTATATTTTATGTTCCATTGATTTGGACAGCACATGCGATTATTTAAAAATGACAGACCAATATATACAGCCTTAAATAAAATTCTCAACATTTGGGACATTAAACATCGAGGCACTTATTTCTTCTTTGATTTGCCTAGTTGCACTTGGGCCTCAAATGTTTGTCACAGAGAAACACCTACCAGGCAAGACCCCAATAAAACTTGGGCACCGAGTGGTAAAATAAAACCAGTAAGTGTCCTTTATCCTGCTAATTCTCAGGGCGCTGTGCGGGAGAGTCATTTACCCAGCACCGAAAGGCAGCCACGTGCAGCGAGGAGCACAGCAGCTGTTTAAGAGCTGCATTAACGCCGCACAGCAGCGCGGGACAGGCGGCCACGAGAACACCCCATCGAGATGAAAGTGGAAAGAGAAATTACAAAATCTAACCATAATTACCAGGGCTGGCGTAGGGCCAGAAAGCAGTCACTGCAGCATCTTGAATAACCACAATAATTCTGCGACTTGGTTTTATAGCTCAGCCAGGAGATGGCATCTCAATCAGCACCGAGCTCTCTAAGGCTGTATTGGGACACTGCTTTTAGTGCAGAGCAAAAGGGAAATTAAGGATGGAGTACCAGCTTTATGTGTAGTTGTCATGGCTCTTGTTGCCTGAAATTAGATCTTGAACATTAATTTAACATAGAGTTTTTGTGTTGATTATATCAGATTAGGAAGTTATACAATCATATATGAGGCTTTTGAGAGCACAGAAATGTTCTGCACACAGGGAACACTGATATACTTTCCGTATGTGCTTCATTTATTAAAGCACTTATACAAGGGAGCCCTTAGAGAAGGAACATCTTTCCAGAGAGACTCTGGAGGTTTGGTTGCTAGGAAGTTACATATGCTTCTCTTTTTAATGAGATTTAAAGTATCATGCATTATATATTATTTTCTACATTTAGGATATTTTACAATTATTTACCTTATTTTGTACTTCATTTTGCATTTCTGGCATGTAATCTCTCTGTGTACAAAACAGCTTTCGTAAAGAATTCCCTGCAAATTCCAGAGAGGGTACTTTTCACATGTTTTCCTCAAAAAAAAAAAAAAAAAAAAAAAAAAAAAAAAAAAAACCAAAAAAACAGCTCATACAGCTTTTTTCCTTTATTGACATGTCTGCTGCAGGCATTCATTCATCAAAAATTTGTTTCCACCAACTGAAAAAAGAATTAATCTTGGCTTGTACCTCAGTAACTATCACTGTGGATACTGTGTGCCTTCTATCTATTCTCTTCTGCCTTTTTTGATGAGAATCCTGATAGTTTTATTTTCAGAAGAGATGTTTAAAAGTCTGCCTCTTCTATTTTCCTGAAAATTACAGTGGTAGTGTTTAAACAGAAAATTTATAAGAACAAATCACTCGTCTCTTCCTACCTTTGAACGTTAAATAAAGGCACAGCCATTAGACAAAAGAAATTCTAAACTGATGTAGTTTTAACTGCTCATCTTACAAAAGCAAATCATTATGTAAATGCACAGCAGAGCCAGCTTTTTGCATGGCCTTTCTTCATTTACATAATAAGAGATGCTAATCAAAGGTCAAAAAATGGTAGCAAATATTTCTGCTGAAATTAGAGACTGATAAGCCAAATTATGACATTAGTTTTAGTTTAAGGAACTGTTTTGAACTCCAAATAGTTTTCAGAACTGCATATTTAATATGCATAAAAGCTGATGAGATGTGCTTTTCACCAGCTCGTTGTACCAGGAGTACAGTATTTCTACTGTGCTTGCAAATAGAAGCAAATACAGCTATTTAAGTATTATAACTAAACACAGCTTGGAAGTATGAAAATGGTACTTGATGAGTTGTGGTACAAGTGGTACAGATATCCAAAGTGCAATTTCAGATCTCCAAATCCCTGTAGTATGGCCATAACTCTCACTCATCCCTTCCGTGCAGTGGTTCCTATCCTTCTCCACACCTCCCAAAGAAATTGCAATTTCTCCTTTCTCTCCATTTCCGACTGAGGCTATAAAGTATGTATCTATGTTGCTAAACTATGATCCATGGCTAGTTCTAAAGATCTAAAAGCCAAGTGAAATTTCTGTAACGGGCAGAAAGAACTGCAATGAATTTTGGTTTGTTGGTTTTGGGCAGGTGTGGATTTTCCCCCACAGAAGACCTCAACTTTCCTTTCAATTTGGGAGTACAGCAATGTGCTTGGAGACAGCTGCTTTCTAAAGCACAACATCCTTCCAAGCCCAAACTAGGATATGAAATATGATACAATCAGCAAAGTACAAACTAAAATGTATCTCATGGTATTAGAACTTTTAAAGTTTAAAGAAAATTTTGCCACTCCAATATTCAGCCTTGGCATTTTAGTGTGTTGCTATTTTCTGATTACATTACAAACACAAGGAAAACTTATTTATGGCTCCTGCCATCATGAACAGTTTCCGATTTTGAACTTCCCAGTGGCAACAGGAGACAATTCAAATTCTATAAGCATTCACAGAAACATCAACCAACCACCATATGATGCTATTTCTTTGTGCAATCCAGCTTCTTTTTAATTTTAAACCATAATGTTAGAATAAAATTTAAATGACAATAGCAACTGCTGTCATTGCTTTTTATCCTGTTAATGTCTCCAAAGCTCACTCTCAGTAACTTTGGTATTTTCTCTGCTACGTATTGCTCCTGTAACACTGACAGATAGGAACTTCTCAGTCCTGATACCCTCTAACACAGGGAAAGTCTCCAGATTTAAAAACCAGGATACTGAAGCTGAAAGAGATTTTTAACTCAAGCCACCCTGAAAATCGACATTAGTATCAGAATTTAAGCCCAAAGCTCAGAAAACATAGTATGGAGATCATATCAAACAGATAAATAAAAAGATAACTCCATAAACACAATACCATCCTAGCTGCAGGTAGAATATTTACTGTTTGACCTGCAACTCTCACACTCCGCTGTCACACGTAAATCAGATTTTTGCAATACAGGGAGATTTCTCTTGCAATTGCAGCAAAATCTCATTAAAATGAACTGGCAGACAGAATATTTCTATCTTACAGAAAATTGGTGAAAAGCCAATAAAAAATTCCTTGCCTACACTTTATATTCAAAAATTTTCAGCCACTCTAGCTGTAATATTTATGCTGTCCGTGTGGATAGATATATTCAAGCTGTAGAACACAGTCAATATCTTTCCCACATACAACAAAATAAGCCGTGTCTTCACATGCCTCCATGCACTTTTGCCCACTGATTTACCATTAAACTGCCACCACGGAACACTGAAATAATAACTCCTGAAGCACAGCTTACATTTTTCCCACCAGTTTCTTGAAGGTAGGCTTTTAATTCCCCTCAGAATATATTTGATGGAAAGCACACTGGTTATTGTTATAAGCTGACAGACTCACAATAAACTATCTTCTCTCAATTACCAGTAACACTCACTGTACGTTCAACTTGGTTCTTTGATTGGAACAGAGGTAAAGAACAGCAACCACTGCCTTCTCACGTAAATTCATTACTCAGCAAAGTTATTCACTCTCCTCTGGTACCATAATCCCAACAACTTTCACAAGCACTGAGTAAGTTTTAATTAAAACAAACAAAGTTGATTATTCCAGAAGGAATGCCTTTTTAGCTGAAGTGCTCAGCTTCAGTTTGTCGTTGCAGAAAGGGCCCTGCAAAGGAGGGTGTGAAACGGAGAGAATGAGAATATTTTGGTAGAGGTACAAGAAAAATGGAAATATTCTGTTGAGGAAAGAAGCATTTTCTCTCCTCTAGTGTTAAGCTGTGCTATATAATCTAGGAAAGGGAGGGGGTTGTCTTTCAAAGAGGATTTCAAACATATTGTGCTAATACCACTTTTCTCCTTTATACAATTTGAGGGTGGATTCTAAAGGGACAAATTATTTAAAGTTACAATTTTCTTAGATTCTCAAAATGCAAGATAACTGCCCCAGGAAGAAAATGAACTGGTGAAAGAAGCGAAATAGAAGAGGATTTTTTCCTTCTGGACTTTCAGGTCTATTACGAATCTTTTCCTGATTTTTGTTGAAAGTAAACCAAACTAGAATATCATATACTCAGAAAAGACAAACAAGCAAATGGACAATATGCCTATAGCCTGCATGAGGGAGGCTGTACAGTGATCAGAAGAATCAACTTGTTCTGAAGCTTGGCAATGAACCAGGGAGCTCAAAGTGTAAGAATCTCACAAACCCTGGGTATGGCTCACACCAGCCAAGCTCTCTTCCCGTTCATTTTCCTGCTGCTTGTTTTTGAAGCCCCACAGAGTGGGAAAGATGGGTTGGTCCCTGTTCTGTGTTCCCAGGCAGGATGTTACCCAAGCTCATCATTGACAAGGACAGCCTTACATGTCACCATACCCAGACCACCCATCCACCTTAACACCAAACTTGTCTCAGATGTTAAAATGGGTCTTTCTGCCTTGGGATCATTAACTGCTTTCCCAAACCCTATGTCAGCTTTTGCACTGGCACAGAAATGAATGATCCCCAGCAGTGTTACTGTTCAAAATTCAGCGTCCCTTTAACTGTTCACTGTAATTCTTCAACACCCAAGAACACTGAACTTAATTGCACACTAATGTAATTCATTCTAATCCTGTAGTTAAGCGATGAAGAGATGTTGTTATTTACCAGACATGTGAAAACGCCCACAGTGACAACTTGAAATATGCAGAACTCATCTGCTAGGTTCAAACTTAACACTCCGACCAGTTTCATCCCAAGTTCCTCTAAAGACTGACTCACCATGCTTAAGAGAACTACAGGACATATATAGTAATCCATGGCTTGAGAAGACATAAGGCAAAAATAGAACCGTTTCCACCACATTCTTTTCTTCCTACAGGATGTCAATGACCCATTTAATGCATAGTGTGTTCAGCAATCAGAAAAAAGAGAAACCTGTTTCAATATTTCTTTCTCATTCTCTTGGAGGCAGTGGGAATATTTGGATTCTATTGAAGGGCATGAGAGCAAATGTGATCAGATTTTGGCCATGAATTATTTGAATTGACTGTATTTAATAAGCAGAGCTTGGAAATAAGCTGTATATAGTAAGGAGCTAAACAGTATGAATTCAACCATGCTTTAGTGAGATAAAATCTAATTAAGTTTCAGGAGAACAAAGTGTGAAAGAACACAAACAGGGCTGGGTAAATTATAATCAAATATAGTACTGAACAAAGGGCACAATATGGAGAAAAAAGTTCTCCAAGAAGGACACACATTCTCTAGTGAAAAATGTGCTAGTGATCAAAATATCCAGAGTAAACAGCAAAACAAACTATAACAGGAAAAGGCAGCACTTATGAGATAAAAAACACGAATCCTAAGTGAAAAAAGAGAGGGCACACAGACTAAGTTGAAAGATAATTATAGATAAGAAAACAGAGTTTAGGAATGAAGAAGCCAACAGTATAAATAGTTAAGACTAAGAACAAAATGCCATCCAGTTACTGCACATGAAAACCAAGAGATCAGCTTAGGAGATGGAACTGCCATAGACCCATCATAGGAAAGAAAAGAGTAATTTATTAAAATAATAATCGTACGTTACTAAAAACCTCAAATTTACTCTTTAATCATTGCCTAAAAAGGAGCTTCACAAAGTAACTCTCAGACTTACAGACATCAAGAAGGTAAGCCAGAGGTCTTAAGACAACTGGAAAAAAATGGAAAAACTTTGAAAAGAGAAAAGTCACCTCAAACATACGCAACAAATTAAGCTACAAGGATAGAAAAAACTTTTATAAGTATCTGGTATAAAAATTTTCTTTGATTAGATTGTAGATGGTTGTGACATGAGAAATATTTTTATTGTATATTGTCCCCTTTTCCACAAAAATTCGAAGAAATCTGACAGTTCTTTTCTTGCCTTACTAATGAGGATTAACATACATGCTTTCAGGACACATGGTTTAAAAAGTACAAGTGAAATTGTAACAAAAATCATGACATCAAAGTAGTATGTCTAAACAGATAATTAACTTGTAATCTCAAGTCAACAAGCTGAAAGTTCAGGAGTAAAAACAAAAAGAAAGAACCACCAGGAAAAAAAAAAAAACCTAGATTTTTATTGACGAGACACAGTAGAAAGAATTGAAGTTACATGGATTTTAGATACACCACTAAGTCTCTGCTTCCACCTCCCTTCCCTTTCTGTCCTTCCTTCAGCCTTTTATTTCCCTCTGCACCACACAATTGAAAAGAGCTTTTGGTCCAAAGTCATTAAGTAGGGTATTGGGGTGAGCCACGTGTGGATAGGGAACTGGCTTAAATGTCACAGACAGAAGCTGTTTATGAGACAGAGCAGTTTGGGAGAGAGGGATTAGTGGAATGCCACAAGAATCAGTATTATGCCCATTTTTGTTCATTTTATATATCACTGACCTAGGAGATGAAATATGCATGAAGGTGAAGAAATTTGCTGATGAAACAAAACCAGGGAATAGAGCTTGTAAAGACAAAAGGAGAAAGGCAATAAAATTCTGAATGACAAATAGACCAGGATCACAGGCTGATACTGTTAGCGGTTTCACTGGCATCTGCAATTCATTGTAACGAAAGGTAAGGTTATGAGATAACAAAAAAAATAATAAAAAGTAGTTCTCTCTCCATGGCCATATGCCACAAAATATTTAACAGGAGCTGAATATGGTCCCAGTTCTGGAAAGAACTTTAAAACCATCTACACAAGGATTAACTGTATTTAAATTAGTAAAACGAGAGATTCTAGGGTAGATATAGAAAACAAGATTAAGACTTGGAATAAAGCATTCTAATACTACATGGGGGACTTGAAGCCACATTTGGAATGCAGCTGTAGTTCTTGTCCCTTTAGTATAAAACAAATATTTGAAAAGTGAAGATAATAAAAGGGCAATTACAGAAATTCTAGTTTAGTTCACAAAAGAGTGAGCAGATAGTATTCTTTGAAAAAAGATCCTGGAGAATGAAAATCTTCCTAAAATAAACAGAATATTGAGGAGAATATAAGCAAGGGAATACATCCTCTTAGAGTGAATGGAATCCACCAAGTTGAAGATTATTTTAAAAAGTTATTTTTCTCAGCTAATCTATTTCCTGATTACACAAAGTGCAGAAAGGAAAAGGAAGTATTATGACCACCAGAATTACCAGAATGGCTCTATCAAGTGATGGTCAGTAGTGCTGTGTCATGCAACTGTACTGCTGCAGCAAAAGCAATTTCACATCATCCTATGTGAGTGACCACCAGACGTTGGTCAGCATCAGTTACCCAGAAAAAAAAACGGAGATGTTATAATTATTAACAACAACTCCTACTGCGTGCTCGCCCAGCCCATATTAACAGCACAGATATTCCACGAACAAGGACTTATTAATGAGTTTTTGAAATTGCAAGGAATAGCTTATAATGTGGGTAGCACACCTTGCCACAGCACATCCTTTGAAACCACACACTGTTTCACAAGGGCTGCACAATGTGCCAGGCTGTGACTCATTCCCCCATCTTACACTGGCTTCTTTTCAAAATAGCCTTGGTTGTTCTATCCAGGTCTGATCAAATTCTTCTTGGAAATTAAAGATTCTTACAAGCTTCAGAGAAAAATAGATCCACCCTCAGTCATTCAAGCATATTCTCAATATATGCAATATCTTCAGAATTACTACATGGCAGTGCAGTGTTTAGCGACCAGATATATACATTATATCATTTTTGTTGTAATGCTGTGAAATTGTGGGGTTTTCTTAATATGTACTATTTTCCTAGCCTGAATAATTTTTTAATACCAGCCTTAGTGACTTCCAAAACCAACTTAATGTTATTAGAATATTATCAACTTTCATTATATTTAATTTGAGAACCTGACAAGAGATAATTTTAAATACATTTTCACTGAAATTAAAATCACAAATTGTAAAATTAATCCTAGAAGTGTCAGTTGTAATGTAATGTAATTTCACTCTCCTTGAAGTGACTCTTTATTAACTGCTACAGATTGGAGTCCCAAAAAAAAA